>CATKUM010000493.1:0-12500 GCA_949786405.1 Onychomys arenicola
GCAGAGGTCGGCAGCAGCAGCAGCAGTACTCACTACTCAACGCAGGCACATCACCTCAGATTGCAGTGGGTAAAGACACTTTCATTTAAACAGCAGCAGCAGCAGGAGATCCCCCACAGCAGCAGCTGCATGGAGGAGCTTGAGCATGCAGCAGGAGGTCTTCTCTTCAACCGGCAATCACATCTCCAGTGCTTGCTTCCTCCTTTTTAGGGATGTTGATGAGACAACAAGAGTGCTGAAGCAGCAGCAGCAGCTACAGCAGCAGTAGCAGCATCAGGTGATGCACGCATGCAGCTACCAGGCTGAGTATGAGTTCTCAGCTGCTGCTGCTGCTGCTGTTGCCCTATTAAACCCCACAGAGAAAGAGAGAGGAATGCAGAATCAGGTTCAAGAGACTCTCCTCAATGTCGTCAACATCCTTGAGAGAGGTATTTATATCTCTCCAGATATGCATACTCTACAGTTTCATAGACATGCATGTCTCTATAAAAGTATCGCTTGAAGTCTACATTTCAATGGAAACTCCAGCGTGGAGAATGATAGAGAGGAAGGCTCCGGAGAGGGCGCGCATGCAGACATGAAAAAGACACATATCATCACGAGGAGTCCGAAAAAGGAGAGAAAGAAGAAAAAGAGGAAGAGGGAAAAGAGCAAGAGGGAAAAGAAGAAGAAAAAAGAAGATGAAAAAGAAAAAGAAGAAGAAAAAAGGAAGAAGGAGGAAAGGAAAACGAAGAAGACGAGGGGAAGAAAAGAAGAAGAAGAAGAGGAAGACGACTGTCATGTGAGTAAAAGCAGACTGACGTATCGATAGAGTTCCAAGAGAGTCAGAGGCTTCTGAACATCACGCTGCAGGGCGAGTCGCTGTGCTGCTCGCTCTGCAGCAAGCAAAGGCAGTTCATTCCATCGCTGTCTCTCTTGTCTCCTCTGCTCTCCATGAAGAGCTTCCTCCAAAGCTGCTGCTGCTGCAGCGTTGTCTTCTACTTCTTCTGAAGTTTTGAATGCGACAAAGAAACATCATTCAAAACACGTCATTGACACTTTGAAAAGGCTTCCGTATACTTCTCCCTTACATTTCAAACACTATCAATTCTCTCCCCCTCCACATATACAGAGAGGTCCAGAGACAGATATACCAGTCACATACACATCGGCTTTGTGATAACACCCTCTATAATGTACTTACACATATATATATATATATATATATATATATAGATATAGATATAGATATATAAGAGAGAAGCATTGCAGGAGGGCCCTACGCGGTATTACGCCCCTTCTAGCACACAGTCTCTTCACCCACTTGCAGGTATACATTTGTATATATATCATTTCAAACGCATATACATATATATATATACAGAGAGAGAGAGAGAGAGAGAGAGAAAGAGAGAGAGAGAGAAAGAGAGAGAGAGAGATAGATAGATCGATAGATAGATAGATCGATAGATAGATCGATAGATAGATGTAGGGGCTCTGCGACTGATGCTGACGTCTGTGGACAGGTATTGCCACCTCTTCAATCTGCAGGTGTTTTCTACATATTCCTACAGGCGCATTCCGCAAATATCTCAGTACATCTACATATCTATCTAACTATACATCTGTATCTATCTGTATATTACGTATATATACATCTGTTTATCTATCTGTTTATCTATACGTATGTATATATATATATATATATATATATATATATTTCTACCTATATCTATTTATCTATATCTATCTTTCTATCTCTCTATGTATATATATATATATATATCTATATGTACCTATATCTATATACCTATCTCTCTCTCTCTATATATATCTATATATATATGTACGTATATCTAGTTATCTATATCTATCTCTCTATCTCTCTCTATATATATACATATATATATATATATATATATATATATATATATCTCTTTATCTATCTATGCCTGTATGATTCCGTATTTATAGGAGTGATCGACACGCAAGAGCAAAGGCGCATGAGGTATCGATCGCCTCACTGCGGAAACTCTGTCGCCTTCTACTTTTATTCTCTCCTTTTGAAGTTTCAGCAGATGAGCTGCTGCTGCTGCTGCTGCAGTGTGTTGTGGAGTCGACTGATGTGCGAGGGGGCAGCTGCTGCTGGTTGTTGTTACTATTTCTGCTTTGCTGCTGTCGCGTGCATCCCTGATGCTCCTGCTGCTGCTCTCTGTCTGATCTCGCCTTCCCTGAGGAGCGCGTCGCACTCGCCTTCTTTGTTCTTCTCCATCTTGCTGACACGTTTCACTTTCATTCTTCTTCTTCTTCCTTCCGTAATGCAGCTCTTGTTTTCCTTTCTTCGTCGTTCTTCTCTTCAAATGCAGCAGCACATGCTTCATGTCTCAGCAGATACTGTTGTTGAAATGCTGATTAGCTCGCTTACGAGAAGATCTCGAAAAGATGCCGTCCACATCTTCATCATGTCGGCACATCTCTCCATCAACAACAGTCCTCTGCTGCCTTGTTCGCATGCAACGCTTTTGCGTCTCATCCTCCTGCTGAACCTCCTGCTGGAGGACAGTCTTTTGGTGCTGATTCTGCTGCTGCAGGCAATTCTGCTGATCCTGTTGCTGTTGATCCTGCTGTCGTTGCTGCTGTTGCTGTCGATGCTGCTCTTGATGCTGCTGTTGATGTTGCTGCTGCTGTTGATGCTGCTGCTGCTGTTGAAGCTGCTGCTGCTGTTGAAGCTGCTGCTGCTGTTGATGCTGCTGCTGCTGTTGATCGTGCGAGGAAAGGAGGGCAGTGCGACATGGAGGGGGTCGCACCCATTTGTCCGAGGGAGAGTTGCTGCTTCTCGTTTTCGTCTGCTGCTGCTGCTCCTGGAGCTGCCGGTCGAAGTCCAGCAGCTGCTTGCGTGCTGCTGCATGCAGTCGCATAGGGTGTCTCGGTGCTCCGCTGGAGCACTGCTCTCATAGAAAGAGACAAGTACACATATATCTACATATATATATATATATATATATATATATATATATATATATATATAGATAGATAGATAGATATATTGATGTATATACATACAGTTATATATATATATATATATATATATATATATATATATATATATATATATATATATATGTGTACCCTCCATGAATGCATGAGTTGGTGTATCCACATGTATATATATTTATATCCATAAGTCGAAACTGCTCCTCCTTCTCTATCTCCATTTAACACTATCTTTGTAAGTATCTCACTCTATCTATTTATATGCACATATACATGTTCGTGGAGATGCACATAGTAACAACTCTCTCTCGATACATATCTATCTATATATATATATATATATAGGTATGTGCATATGCGTTAACATGTGTAAAGGCAGCTTCTTCGGAATGCACATCTACGTATGTATAGAGAGAGAGGAGATACTATTGAGCAACAGAGTGTTTCTTTGTGGAGAGATATGATGGAAGTCCTGGGTCCCAGCAGTCGCTGCATATCTCGATTGTCTCTGCTGGTGCAGAAGTATTCGTTAGCTGATCAGCTCGCCTGGTGAGATAACTGAGGATTAACTAGAGAACGAATCGATGCTCATACTACTGCTGCTGCTGATACTCTCCTCCTGCAGTCACACAGTTCAGACGTTTTTGCTGTCGTTGCTTCTCTCGTGACAAAAAGAATCGCTGGGGTATTCCGTCTCCTACTACTGCTGCTGCGCGTGCTAAAACTGCTGCTGCTCCTGTTGCTGATGCTACTGCTGCTTCTGCTGATCATGCTTTTGCTACTGCTGCAGCAGCAGCAGCAGCATGTCCTGGATCTACTGCTGCTCCTTCTGCTGGTGCTGCTACTGCTGGGCTACTGCTGCTGCTGCTAATGCTGCTGCTACAGGTGCTGCGGTTACTGCTGCTGCTGCTGCAACTGCTGCTGTTCCTGCGAAGCTGCTGCTCCTGCACCAGCTGCTGCGGCTGTTGCAGTCGTGCCCATCGTGCTGTGGATTCGACTCTTAGCAGCAGCAAATTCTCTCGCTTCCGGCAATTGCAAAGAAGAAGAAGAAGAAGAAGAAGGCCTATGCTGTAGAATCTCGCTGCTTGGGGGAACGAAAAGAAAAAACACCTACCTGGTCTGCATTATCCTGCTGCTCAGGGGAGATGCGATGAAGACGAATAGAAGAGAGAGAGTTTTCAGAAAAATCCAGACTCTTCCAAATCCTCTCCACGCGTTGCTGCATGTCGAACAGGTCTCGCACGCTCAGGTGTCCGTACACCGCAACTCCCTTCAAATCCTGCATCCAACGAACAACAGATGCATCTCCTGCATCATAGTCATCCTCACCATGTTCATTTATACATATACTCCTTTATCAGGGTATATATATATATATAATATGCTGTACAGGTGCGCTCTCCCTCTCTTTTGCAATCTCTCTCTCTACATATATCTATATCTGTACATATACATATATATATATATATATATATATATATATATATATATATATATCTGATGTACATCTATATATATATATATATATATATATATATATATATATATATATACATCTATACTATATATATCTATATCTAATATATATATATATATATATATGTATATATATACCGCGTTCTTTGTATAGGGGAAATCTTTCTGTTTCTATCTTCTGCTGCGAGAGCGCACCGCAAGGAGAGAGAGTTCAAAGGGAGATTTCTTCATATATACTGGAAGGGGTATTCTCGACTCCAGTAGTAGGCTTTTGTTTTTGTTTTTGAACGTGTAGCTGATACTTCAGTGTCTTTAAGCAGGGAAAAGAAGCGATTTGTTGCCCTTCATGCAAAAGATGAAGTTAAATTCTTGTCCCTTTCTTTCACTCTGGAAAATCCCATTTATATATGAAAATATGCACCCGGTTGGTCTCACGTCTCTTCAAATCGGCTGGGACTACACTGGAAGCTACTCTTGCTGCTGCTCTTTCACGCTTGCTCAGCTGCTGCTGCAGCACTCTGGGACTGGTGCTGCACCCACTCTACTCCCTCGAATACATCTGTTGCTATCTTCCTCCTCCTGCTATTAATGCTTTGCTGCTCCTGCTACTGCTACTGCTGCTGCTGCTCCTGCTACTGCTGCTGCTGCTGCTTTGCTGCTCCTGTGACTCTGCTGCTGCTCCTGCGCTTCTTCTTTCCTTTGTCTTGCCCTACATCGGGATTAACGTTCAGCAGCGGATGCTCCGTCTTCGCTGCAGCAGCAGCAGCGGGATCAGGTCGATATCCGCCCTTAATCGTCGGCATCAGCGAAGAAGAAACGCTTCTTCTCTGCAGCAGCACGTATCATCCACAGAGTAGCGACAATAGCAACAGGCAGCACACAAGCGGCAGCACGGAGAGGACAAGAAGCAGCAGGGAGAGGACAAGCAGCAGCAGGAGGAGCAGCAGCAGGAGGAGGAGCAGCAGCAGCAGGAGGAGGAGGAGCAGCAGCAGAAGCAGCAGGAGCAAGAGGAGCAGCAGCAGGAGGAGCAGCAGCAGCAGGAGGAGCAGCAGCAGCAGGAGGAGCAGCAGCAGCAGGAGGAGGAGCAGCAGGAGGAGGAGGAGGAGCAGCAGGAGGAGGAGCAGCAGCAGGAGCAGCAGCAGCAAGAGCAGCAGCAGATCAAAGGAAGTCCCGTGGTAGTGACAGCAGGGTGTTCAACGTTACGTGCATGCATTGGAGCATGCATTTCCTCGAAAGTGAGTGTGACTTGCCGATGATTTTTCTTCCGCTGAAGAGTCGGTTTGCATGGGAGAAACATCGAACACCGGGGTTTCTTTTCCTCCATGCTGCGCGCGGCTGAGATACCCAAAGGCAGAATTACATGCAAAAATGTATTGTTCACAAGAGAGCAAACAGACGAACCCAAGCATGCTCCTCCTTATATTCGTCTTCATCCTGTTGTTGCTTACAACAAGTGTATCGTCTCCAAAAATTCAGGTGTATGTACACCCTAAAGGTGTACGTACAACCCAACTACATCCTTGCATGTAGTACGGGTAGACGTCCGGGGCGTCTTCGCAGCAAGAAGCTAGCTTCGATCACCATCTCTCTTTCTCTATTCAATAAACGTCAACGTCTACAACGTGACGTCTTCGCCGTCTATCTCGTATATATGTCGTTTTGCACAGTACACATATATACATGTAAATATATATATATATATATATATATATATATATATAGAGAGAGAGAGAGAGAGAGAGGGAGAAGAAGCGATATATATATATATATATATATATATATATATAATATATATATATAGTATATTGATATATATATATATATATATATATATTTATATATATAGACGTGTGATGGACACACGCACAGATATTCAACAACATATGTATATATTTGTATATGTGGAGACGCGTGACACTATGGACGTGAGAGTGACGTTTTCATTCGAAGTCAGAGCTTCGCTGGAGGGTGATAGCAGCAACAGATCCGTCATCAGCTAGAGGAGGCCTGTGCCCCTCATCTACATCTATTCGAGATATACATACATCTCCACAGAACTATACATATATATATATATATTTATATATATACCTACAGAGAGAATATATATGACCTGTGTATGCGTGCATGCAGACGCATTGCATGCAGACTCATTGGCGTATGCAGACTCATTGGCGCATGCAGACTCATTGGCGCATGCATGTCTTTGTGGGAGAGTAGGGAACAACTTTTCTTCAAGAAGCACATGCAACCACATTAATGATTTAGACGGGAGTGCTCGACTGCCAACAGTGCGTCCTAGTTATGATGAAGATAAGTATATGCATGCATACACAGAGCTGTTCTCCAAAAACGTACCGATATGACGGGCGCGACACTGGTATCTATACACATATACATATATACAACTATATACATATATATATATATATATATATATATATATATATATATATATATATATATATATTGGAGAGAAACTGTTGTCCATGTGCATGTTGTATGAGTGGGCAGGGGGCATCTCGCCGAAAAAGACATGCGAAGTACTTTTCCGCGATTTGTTTTTTCGTTTTTTAAAGAAGTCATATTTATGCAGAAGACACATATTCTCAATGCAGAAAGGCTGGAGATGCCAGTGTCCCGCAGAGAGAAAATGCGGAAACGTGTTGGGGAGGTGTACATACACCCCAAAGAAATGTTTCAGGTGGACATACACTTCGCTGAATGCCTCTGGCATACGTCGTCCACCACCAGAAGGACTGGTTAGTGCAGACACCCCTGAGTGCATGTAGTGTATAGACACCCGAACGCGTACTTCGGGTGTACGTACACCAGAACGTGTGCGTCTCTTTCGTACTTGATGTAGTACTGATAAGCGAGATTGAAGCGAGCGACGCGCTGAGCGAAGTGAAGACGTGCTGCGGGCATCCAGGAGAAGCGCTGCTGAATGGGCAAGTCATCCAGAGAAGGAAGTTGCACGTCCACCAGTTTCTCTTTATCCAAGGAGTCCTGCATGCAGTCATTCCAGGAAGAGACGTGAGGGGCACTGAAGACTGTCATGCAGGCTGCGGACCTCCCTTCTCACAAAAGCCTGTAGATGTGCACTCCCTCTCTCTCTTTCTCTCTGAGATACAACTATCTATCGGTAGACCTGTTTCTTTCTCTTCCTTTCTATATCCTGACTCTCTGTTATCTACTATCCTCTCTCTATCTATATGTGACCTTCACAGTAGGTCTTCCAGTACATCGCATATATGCATGCACCTCGACTTCTCGCTTTGTTTTCTACGCCAATACCCAGCGATGCCCCCCACAGTTGCCCAATGAACTTTCAACATCTCCCCAGCACCTGGATACAAACCTCTTTCTTTTCTCTTTGCAAACATATTCGATAGCAGAAAGGAGACTGCGAACACTCCCCTGCCAAGAGAACTGCATGTCTCCTTACGACGTATGCATGCAGCGGGCAGACGCCGAGACCGAGAAGAAAGAGCGTTCTTCTCTCCCTATATATATATATATATATATATATATATATATATATATATATACGTTTTTATCTCCTTATCTCCATTAGATGTGTATTATGTTTCCCTCTCTATTCAGAGAGTACATCATATGTGTGAAGGGGTGCCTGAGACAGACCAGAGAGTTGACAAGGCGTGTGAGAGGTCCTTCTTCTCCTGCCCCAGAGCTGCCTGCCTCAGCAGCAGAAGCAGCTGCTGCTGCTGCGAAACCGCTGGGGAAGGAGCTTGTATGTAGCGGGATGTCAGAGGGAGAAAAAGAATCATTTTTTTGAAGGTCTTTGCCTTGGACATCGCTGTAAAGAGGTGTTTCTGGCTCAGCAACCCACACGAAGCTGTCTTCCATTGGAATGTCGGTGCTGCCCTCTTCATCATCCTGCAGGCATTCACAGCAGACTTAAGTAGAAGCAGTTTCTCTTTTCAAACGTGAAATGTCCTTCTTCAAAAGAAGCATAAACCACATCCATGTGAAGCACATGTAGTTGTACGCAGAGAAAATCATATACACACAACTATATAAATATGTATATATATATAAATATATATATATACATGTGACAGGGAGAGGTGCACGTGAAGAGGTTCAAGAAAACGTTTAGCTGGAAGGTGCAGACTCGTGGAGAATGAGGAACGGGTGGGGATTGGAAGAAGTAGATGCATGCGTTTGAGTAAAGTGAAAAGCGCATCAACGCCTTGAGCCTCTGTGTATGCAAAAAAGACATGCACTTAAAGCGCTATCGTCTGCATGCTGGAAATGCATGCACAGAGCTGCTTCTAACAATGAAAGAAAGAGGCATATGCACTTCTCTGGCTGTCACTTTTCCCATCGGCTCTACGTGTATATACGCATATACACGTACAAATACACATATAGACATATATATATATATATATATACATATATATAGTGGGTTATTTCTCTCTCTTTCTCTTTCTCTCTTTCTCCCTATATATCCTCTATGTAGAATACGCTTACAGAGAGCGACATAGGAAGATGTCTATGTGAAGAGGTGGAGGTCTATAGAGGATGTTAGCCAGAAAGAAACGGAAGATATTTCTATCTCATACATATCCCTACAATCTAGAACAAGAAGACAGGCATGCAGTCTCCCAGCAGCGAAGTGAAGAAAACAGGATCTCTTGCGTTCCCTCCTCTACATCTGTGTCTATCGAATTTCCACTTCTTCCTCTTGCTGTATAATATATCTACACTATGTGGATGTCTCTCTCTCTCTCTCTCTCTCTCTCTCTCTATATATATATATATATATATATATATATATATATACACACATAGATATATATATATATATATATAGAGAGAGAGAGAGAGCTAGCAGTTCTTTCTCCTGAAAGCAGCAGACGCATCTTCTGTTGCACTGCTATTCCGGCTTCTTCTCTATCCCTAAGCAGACGTGTCTCTCTGACTCTAATTGCATCATATACTCATCCATGCATATATATATATATATATATATATATATATATATATATATATATATATATATATATATATATATATATATATATACAGAGAGAGAGAGAGAGAGAGAGAGACATTACACATACACAGAGAGATATGGACACACACACTGCTAAACCTCTTCATACATTCGCCTAGGTATGCAGATATATATATACATGTGTATATTCTCGTAGGTATACATCACGCATATATATATATATATATATATATATATATATATATATATATATATATATATATATATATATATATATATATAGATAGATAGATATCCTTTTCAATTCCCATCTCTACAGGTCTGAAGAGATACATACGCATATGTTTGTGTATCTTCCACGTATATTTATATAGATAGAAACACATGCGTCCATATACAGATGCATCTACTATGTATATATACGTGTGTGCGTATATCTCTTTTTGTCCCTCTCCACGATACTTCTCAAGAGGCACGCAGGAGAACGTTTAATTGCCTCTCTCCACCAGAAATAGAGATGAACTGTTGTTCACAGGGGGACTCCCAGCAATTGAAGCAGCACAGCAAGACCACTATATATATACATCTCTACAATAGCAATCGTATATATGTAACTGCTGACTGGATTGATATTGACTGGAGAAGAGAGCTTCGCCTCGCTGCTGAAAACCCTGAAGAGCAACGAAATGCAGTGTGACCTCACCGCAGTAGCGAGTCTTTGGTATTTCAATTGCTGTCGTTGATATTTCGACAAACGCATATTTCGTGAAATAGGAATGACGGAATCGCGTATCCATCCAGGCATCTTCAGCGCCTGCATGCACAACTCATGTCTCTCCAGACCTGCATTCACTGGCCTTCACCCCTTGAACAAAGACCTTCACTCCTATTATATAACTGCTATAGAGACGACACTTCAGCAGCTTCTTTTTCTTAATCAACACATCCTAAAAATCTCGCTGCTCTTTTTCTGGAAAACAATCTCTGACATGCGAAGCGTCTTCCAAAGATGAAACTAAACGGATTGGAAACTAATCTACCTGTATATACATATATATACGATGGATGCATGTATATACATATATATATATATATATATATATATTTATATATATATATATAGTATAGTTGCTGTATATGATGCATATCAGCAGGTAGAGCACCGGTGGAAAAATAAAGAGATTCCGTATAGAGATTGCAGAGTGCATCGCAACTGTCCACTACAGAAACAGAGATGTGTGTATCTATATATATATATATATATATATCCCTCTCTCTCTCATTCTCTCTCTCCCTCTCTCTCTCACTCTCTTTGCCTCTCCCTCACTCTCTCTCTCTCTCTCTTTGTATATATATATATATATATATATATATATATATATGTCTGTCTCGCAGAATTCGCATGTCTGTCCGAATGTAGAAGATGAGCTCTGGAAATCGGCTTCGCCTCGAGGTCCAAGGAAGAAGTGCTTCTTGTCACATTTACGCATTATAGGAGAGGCAGCAGTATCTTCTTTGAAAAGAGTATACAGGCTTTTTGACATATAAAGAGAACAGATATGGACATAGAGGTAGTACAACAGGGAGGAGGAGAAGAAGAAGCACATTTACGTGAGAGGGTCAAAACTCAAAAGAAAAGTCAATCATCCTCTGCTTCATCCGCAAGGCAACAAACAGCTTCCTGTACTCTATACATTCATACAATTTCATGTATTTGTCAGTCTCCTTATCTACACGTTCCTATAAATATAAATTATATATATATATATATATATTTATATATGTATATGTTTCCTTAGCTACCTAGACATATATACATATGTATATATATATATATATATATATATATATATATATACGTGAGGAGAGAGAGAGAGATACAGAAATATAGATGAATATGTATATATGATGATAGAAGAGAGAGAGAGAGAGAATTTACTCGAGCTTCTTTCAGTCTCCGCTTCAATTCGGAGTGCCTCTGTTGGCTCTCCAAGATGACTTTGCGGAAGACTTCCAGAGACAGTGGACTGTAAGCGACCTGCTGCGGGAAGCAGAGACAGCAGCACATCACCGAGAGCGCCTGCAGCTGTTGTGGGAAGGAGATTGAGTTTCTCTAGAGAATCACGCGGGAAGAAGAAAAAGATAAAGACAAGCTGTTCTCTCCACGCAAGCGATCGTAATACCAGTCTCAGCGCAACTCGAGCTTATCAGCTAACTGCTTATTGGGTCTCACTGCAGAGAACGTAAAGGATGTTCACGTTTAGGGCTGCTACCTAGGCAGCTGACAACAAATCTCTCCGTTAAAAAGCTTTGCAAACTTCTTCGTCTATCACCTCGTCGTTCCTCTTTCTTAAGCTCCTCCTGCTAATCGCTATTTTTCTCTTACTCCTGCTTCTGTTTCAGCGGCTGCCCCAGGTGCGACTAATGCATCTGCTGCTGTTACAGTTCCGTCTGGGCTGCTGTTGCTGTTGCAGCAGCTGCTGCTGTTGTTGCATCCGCTGCTGCTGCTGTTGTTGCATCTGCTGCTGCTGCTACTGCTGCTGTTGCATCTGCTACTACTGCTGTTGCTGCTGTTGCTACTGCTGTTGCATCTACTGTTGCTGTTGCTGCTGTTGCATCTACTGTTGCTGTTGCTGTTAAATCTGCTGCTGCTGCTGTTGCATCTGCTGTCAGTGCTTGTCTCCTGACCTCATCCTGTGCAGTTGCGGTTGCTCCTGAGGGTTTCCCGGGGTCGGCGTGCTGCTGCTGCTGTTGCTGCTGCTGCTTTAGCGCTGTTGCTATTCGCTTGACAGCATATATGCCCATTAATAAATCATTTGCATGCATTGTCAGAGGCAGCAGGGAAACTGAGAGTCGGCGACTCCTTTCGGTCCTCTCATCACTTCCCTGCCAGTGAGTCTCCTTACTCATCCCCCGCGTATACAAACGACATATCTGTTAAAAAAGCAGAAACATTCATCAATCGTTCTTCTCCTCTGAATCGACATCAATAAACACATCAAATAACTTCTTTTTCCCTCTCTCTATAAGAAGTAGATGTTCATAAATAGATCTATTTACCTGT
>CATKUM010000493.1:17500-22500 GCA_949786405.1 Onychomys arenicola
CTTCTGCTGCTGCTGCGTCTCTTCTATCTGCTTCAACTTCTTCTCTTGCTCTTCATTCTTTGCATAGACGGAAGTCACCCTCTCTCCCCTGGGGCTGCTGCTCCACGTCCTCTTGCTGCTCCTCGACAGCCAGCTGCTGCTGTTACTCAACCTGCTTCTCCTGCTGCCCAAGATGTCGCTGCTGCTGCTCAGGATCCTGCTGCTGCTGGTTGAGATCCTCCTGTTGCTCAAGCTGCTCCTGCTGCTGTCCGAGGTGCTGTTGCTGCTGCTAGTGCTCCTCAAGGTGCTGTTGCTCAACGTGCTGTTGCTACTGGTAGCCAAGACGCTGCTGCTGGCCAGGACACTGCTGCTGCTGCTGCTGGAGATTCTTGTGCTGCTCAAGGTGCTCCTGCTGCTGTCTGACATGCTGCTGTTGCTGTTGATTGTGTTTGTGGGGTCGCATGCGCTTCGAGGAGAAGCAGCCGTGACTTCTGTGTCGTTTTCTTCATTCTGCAGCAGTGCAGCAGCAGAGCAATTCCTCTTCTCCTTCTCGGCGCATGCGACAGCAGCAGCGTCGGATGTTTTGGAAAATATGAAAAGCATCGCCTCCGCATCCTCAGCAGCAGCAGATGCAGCCGGGGAAATGACAGTAGCTGCAGGAGACGAGACAGCAGCAACAGGAGACGCGGCGGGCGTTGTGTTGTTGTGTGGGGTGCCGCGGGCGTAGGGAGAGTGATGCTGCAGATGCTTGCGTGCAGAAAACGCAATTGAGGAGAAGGTTCTTGGCCACTGGGAGACAAGGTGAGTGTGCCGACTGGGGTGTACAGACACCGCAAAGTTGCAGAGAAACAGCGCTCTGCAGTCTGTCTCGACGCGAGACGAGCGCCTACTGCTGGAGACAATGCTGTTGCAGGTTGAAGCGACACAGCAGCAACAGCAGCAGCAGTGGGGTGAAGCCTCGCAGGAGCAGAAGCACTGGTTTTAATTCTTGTAGCAGCACGCATTGCTTCCACTCGTGCTGCTGCTGCAGCAGCAGCTGCTGCAGCTTCGTGTACTGAAGAAGTCTCCAAATAGAAATTCTGGAATGCAATGAGAGTGTCTGATGCAGGAGTAGCAGCACAAGCGACATCAATTAATGCTTGTTTCGCAGCAGCAGTTCTCTCGGATGCTGCAGCTATTACACTGGCGATCATCCTTCAACAGCAGCAGCAGAATCGACTGTTCCTACTTTTGCAGCAGCACACCCTCCCGCTGACGCAAGACATGCAACGTGTGTTCTTCCTTTCGCTGAGACATCTGCCAACAGAAGTTCGCTCTGCTGCTGCTGCCGCTGCTGCAGTAATTCGTTCAGACAAAGAGAGTAGGGAGGAAGGAAACGCCTCACCAGAAACAGCAGCAGAAGCCCCAGCAGCAGCAGAAACAGCAGCAGCAGTGAGAGCAGCAGCAGCAGTGAGAGCAGCAGCAGCAGTGAGAGCAACAGCAGCAGTGAGAGCAGCAGCAGCAGTGGAGCAACAGCAGCAGTGAGAGCAACAGCAGCAGTGAGAGCAACAGCAGCAGTGAGAGCAGCAGCAGCAGTGAGAAGAGCAGCAGCAGTGAGAAGAGCAGCAGCAGTGAGAGCAGCAGCAGCAGTGAGAGCAACAGTAGCAGTGAGAGCAGCAGCAGCAGTGAGAGCAGCAGCAGCAGCAAAAGAAAACAAGGAGTTGCCTTGCTGCTATTGCGACAGCTGTGCGTCTGGCTGCTGCTGGTGTCAATTCTTCCCGTTTCTTCCAACGAGCAGAGAAGTGAAACAGCAATGCGATGAGTGCTGCTGCTTCTCTTGTTCAATAGAAGTCTTTGCTGCACACTTCTGGAGATGACGTCAGCAGCGGAGAATACGACAGCGGCTGAACAGCCAACAGCAGCAGATCACCCAGCAGTAGCAAAGGCACTAGCAGTAACAGAGGAGCCAGCAGCAGCAGCAGAGGAGCCAGCAGCAGCAGCAGTAGAGGTGCGAACAGCAGCAACAGTAGAGGAGCGAGCAGCAGCAGCAGCAGCAGAGGAACGAGCAGCAGCAGCAGCGTCGAGGGAGAAAGCAGCTCGAAGAGAAATGTCGTTGGTGCGCGGCAAAAGTACGGGTCGAAAGAGAAGAACAAGAACCCTGCAGAAGGAGCGGGAGATGTCACAACAGCTATAGCTGCTGCGACGCAGAAGATACAACAGCAGGAGAGGCCCTGTGCAGGCGCACAACAGCAGAAGGGATACCCCGGGAGGAGGGCCATCAGCAGCAGCAGCACCAGAAACTCTGAGTGATCAGCAGCAACTCCGAAAGTGTGAGTCATGCAGCAGAGACAGATAAACGGCTCCTGCACACACGCTGTTCAGGTGTACGTACACCCGAAACACACAACGGGACACAGGGAGAAAGAGAGAAAGAGTCACATGCGCTGGTGCGCAGCGTCGCGGCCACCACAGTGAAGGAATATTGCACCGAGCAAAAGGTAGGAGAGATATAAGCAGAGCGGACAGCAGCGTCGTTTTCCTTATTTCTGTGCATACGCTGCACGTGTATAGTCACCAACGCAGATATGTGTGTAAGCTACTGATACAAGAAAATATACATGTCGAGCATGCATATATCCGCATATACAGAGAGATATATATAGTAGACATAGTCGAGTCGATGCCTCAGTGTGTTTGGAGAAGAATCGATAGAAGAGGAGTGCGCGTCGAAGCGAAATTGCGTTTGTTGTGCGTGAAGAAGCGGGGCGAGCGCGAGTAGCAGCGGGGAAGAACAGCAGCTGCTGCTCATGCAGCCGAGACGCTGGTGTCTGGACACTGCAGCGTGATTGTGTGGGGACCTCCCCTGCAGCAGATTCCTTGGGCGGAGAAATTCTTCCGTTAAAATCAGCGATGCTGCGGTTATTCTTATTGCTTCTCTTGCTGTCCCGTTGCTGCTGTTGTTGCTGTGACCTGCTGCTGCTGTGACCTGCTGCTGCTGTGACCTGCTTTTGCTTGTGTTGGTCTTGCTGCTGTTGCTGTTGCTGCTGCTGCTGAGCTTGCTGCATGCACGTCGACAGTGAAGAGACATCGATTTTTTCGGGCGTAGCAGCCAGCAGTGTCGTCGTCACAGCGAAGCTCAACTGGCCCTTTCAACAGCAAAGTCAATTTTTCTTTCTTTTTCCTCGTTAATAGGCAGCTTCAAGAAGGGTGAGATGTCTCTGTGACGCGCGTGGGGAATATAACTCGATATATATATATATATATATATATATCACTGGTCTGCGAAACGCGTTTGCTCTGCTGCTCACCATCTCTGTTGCTCCGCGCTTCCGTTTGCTGCTGTTCAACCACGAGCAGCCCAACAGTAACAGTTGCTGCAGCAAGAAGCAGCAGAAGCAGCAGCAACTTCTCCGGTGTCTCTACAACTGCAGGTACACAGCGGAAGTCCTGATCCTTCTTCGGGAAAAGGCATTTCGGCAGTAATGACAATTGTTTTCCTTTAAAAACAGTCCTCACCCATTCCGTCGAAGATGAATCGACTCACCGCTGCTTCACATTATTATAGAGAATGTGCAAATTGCAGCGACGTGACGCTTCTTCTTCTTCTTCTCTGTTGTGATGCGATGCCACGCACGCAGCAGCAGCAACTTCACTAAGCATTTTGCAGAGCTCTCTTCCTGTCTACTGATATGACGCGCTTCTCCTGCTGCTGCTTCAAAACAACGCTCTGCTGCTACGATGCATACACTCCAATACAACCATAAGTACGTCTCTAGCCCTCTGAAACAGCACATCTAGATAAGAAGAGCCTTCTGCGACTATATACATATATATATATATATAAGGAGAGCCTTGTGTGACAGGATGTATGTATAGATAATATGTGGAAGTGCTTTTTCTTCCTATACGCGGAGTGTATTGCTTTAGTGATCTGTGTTGCCTACGTGCTTGCCTTTCTGGCATCGTCACTGGTGTGGGGTCCTTTCACTCAAATTATTTACCTGCGAGAGGAATTCCACGTGGATGCTGCTGCTGCTGCTGTTGCTGTTGCGAGCATTGAGCGTCTCTGAGGCATTCTTCTTCGCAGTTTCTTCTCCTTCTCTTCATTAACTCTTTCAATATTGACGCTTGAGCATAGCGAAGACGCTCCAGTCTTTCGCGGCGCAGCAGGCAGCAGGCGCAGTCGCTGGAAGGAAGGTGCTGCGATGTAGTGAAGAAGCAGCAGCAGGGAAACGTGTTGACATGCAGACGATGAAGAAGAAAGCGTCTTTTCGACAGTAGCAACATGAAGAGGAAAGCGCTTCGTTGCAGCGATGCGAAGAGCAGCTCTTCTGCAGGAGCAGAGACAGGCGAGACGCGCTACCACAATAACAGCAACAGCAGCAGATCTGCTGCAGCAGCAGCAGAAACAGCAGCAGCAGCAGAGACAGCAGCAGCAGCAGAGACAGCAGCAGCAGCAGAGACAGCAGCAGCGACCCAGTGCTTGTTTCAAAAGAAGATGAGGGGCATCGATCCGCGGTTCGCTGCGCATGCGGACCGACGGTTTTTACTCGAGAAGGTGTTGAACAAACGTTCGTTGAAACAGCAGCAGCAGCATGAAGAAGGTGTGGGGAGCGCAAGAGGAGATAACCAGGGGTTCATCGAAGAATCCGCATCTTCTGCTTCTGTGAACAATCGGCTCGATCGCCGTTGCAGCAAATTCAACAACAGCAGCACAGTCAGCAGCAGCAGCAGCAAAACCAGCAGCAGCAACAGCAAATTTAGCAGCAAGAAGAACGGTTGGGCAGGGGAGTTTCTCTCCCGGAGTGCGGAATGGGCATCAGACGAGCGCTTCGGTCGTCTCTTCGAAGACGAGGCGTTTGCTGCTGGCGGAGGAGGCGGTGCTGTTGATAAATATGGAAGGAAGACGCATGCGCATGCAAAGAAAATCAAAACCAAGAAGAAGAAAACAGAGCAGCAGCAGCAGCAGCAGCAGTCGCAGCAGCAGAAACAGCAGTCGCAGCAGAAAACACAGGCGCAGCAACAACAACAGTCCCAGCAGC
>CATKUM010000493.1:27500-30346 GCA_949786405.1 Onychomys arenicola
AAGTCGAGAAGGTCCAGCAGCAGAAGATAGCCAGCGTCGAAGCAGAAAGCTAGAAGAACAAACAGCAGCAGCAGCAGCAGCGGAACAACAAAAACAGAAGCAGCAGAGACAGCAGCAGCAGTAGTAGGAAAGCAGAAGAGGAAGAAAGAGCAGCAGCAGATACAGTAGCAGGAGGGGAGAGGCAGGAACGCAGATGGTGAGTGAAACGCAAGTATATATATATATATATATATATTTATGTATATATGAAGGTAGTGGAGCAGAGATGCGTTTGAGGAAGATTCTGCATGCTGGGTGTATTTAGATAACATCAGGTCCTTCCCCTTGCTATTACGGATTGTGTGTATTTGCTGGTGATAGAGCTGTTGTTTCTGCTGTAGACGGAATTGCTGCTGCAGGTGCTATTTGTGAAGGTCGTATCCTGCTGCTGCTGTCCCCCGGGGGGGAGACCCGCATGCATTTTTGCTGCTGCTGTTGTTGAGTATCTACCGGATGATGGGGGGCTCCAGTTGCTGCTGCTGTCTCCAGAGGCGGAGGAGTTCTGCCTTCTGCTGCAGCGAGTGCATGCATTATCGCGAGACGCTGTTTCGTCCTTCTTTGCTGCAGCTGCTTCTTCTTCCTCTTGCTCACGATGCGGTTCGTCTCCTGCTGCTCACCCTCACGCAGATTCACTGAGAAAGAGCTGGAGCAAATCGACCTTCAGGCCTACTTGGCTTCCTCCTCTTCATCCGATGAAGAAGAAGAAGAAACGAGCAGCAAGATAGCAGGAGCTGCGTCTACTTCGAAAAACACATTCATCGAGACAAAACATGTCAGAGCTGCTGCTGTTGCTGGGCGTGCTGCTGCTGCTGCTGGTAATAAAAAAGTGGAAGTTGACGGAAGAAAATTTGCAGGATTACCGTCGGCAGCTGCTGGGGGTGAGAAACCCACTTTTGAAGATCATCTGCTGACCGAAGCAACAGCAGCAGCAGCCGTTCCCCTCTTTCTATTCCTTCTGCTATATATGAGAAGATCTGCTGCTGCAGCAAATCAATATGCATGCTCTACCTCGCTGCATCTTTCGTATCAACTAGTGCTGCTGATGCATGCGTTCCTTAACCAAAATGATAATACATGGACAGCAGGCAAAGACATGAAGAAGTGATATATATTTATATATTTATATATATATATATAGATAAGCAGTTCACTCGGCATTTTGTTGGTCTTGGGCTTCGCCAGTCAACGCACCTTTACAAATCCCTTCTTCTCTTCTCCACGTTTCCACACATCACTTCACACTACGTGGTTTCTCTACAAAGCCTTATACATAGTGATCCTCGTTATATATATATATATATATATATATGGATGGAAAAGTGTGTATAGATGATGCTCTGTATATATGAATATATATATATATATATATATATATATATATATATATATATACTTTATGATGCTCTGTCTCTATATATATATATATATATATGTATATGTATATATGTGTAGAGATATGAATAAGCATATATATATATATATATATATATATATATATATATATATATATATATATATATATATATATATATATATATGAATGGAGAAACTTGGGAGTCTGTTTGCAAGGTGAAAGTCTGTGTATAGACATATCTATTGAGAGAGGAGAGAGCGAAACAGAGACAAGCGTCCAGACGTGAATATCTATCTATTTGTCTATACATATATATATATATATATATATATGTATATGTGCAGATAGAGATGTGTATGTGTAGATATGTATAGATACAGAAGTCACTGCTGATACGTGAAGCTCCTTTTTCTAATACGTCATTTGGAAGCACGGATTTGTTGCATGCGTTGCTGCGCGCGGGGTTGTTGTAGGACGCAGCAGACATGCTGTCGAGCAGCAGCAGCAGCGAGAAGAGTGAGGAAGAGGACGACGACGAAGAAGAAGGAGAAACAAAGGCAAAGAAGCGACAGAAGGGTACCAGAGAGAAGACAGAGCATCAGCAGCTGGCAGAGGGACAAGGGAAAGTTTCTATCTCTTTCAATGCGGATCTGGAAAACGTCCTCCGTATCCTCGCAGAGCGACGAAGAAGAGGAAAGAAGCTCTCGCCCTGTCTGACGATCAAGTGCGTCTCCAGCGCATCTAGAGAGAGGAACTGTAGGAGGACAGGTTGCTCCAACAGCAGCAGCAGCAAGCAGCAGCAGCAGCATCCATAGAAGCACCAGCAGCAGCAGTAAGCAATAGCAGAAGGAGGCAGCAAGCAGCAAGCAGCAGCAGCTGCTGCAGCAATACATCCGTTTCACTCTCCGTTTTCTATGTCCGTTCTCTGCAAGAGAAGAAAGAGGGAGAGGCAAAGGGAGAAAGTGAAGGTGTATCTGCATTTGAGCGTCTATAGATATGCTAACGATGAACCTTTTGGCTTTCTCTGTCCGGTCATCTGTTGTAACTCTATACCTCTAGTATTTACACATTGCTCATATGCAGCATCTCCTCTATATCTTCTTCGTTTCTCTATTGATACTGCATACATCATGCATGGGTCAAATACCCACCTTGGTACATATATATATATATATATGTATATATATATATATCCGCGTGTATACATTCTTTCTGTTCATTCATCGGTATGTGCTCCTGCATATTTCAACCCTGTTGCTCCTTGAGCTGCTTTGCTTTGCTCGACTTCTTCCCATCCGAACATCTTTTCTCCCTCGGTTCTTCTTACTTTTCTTTCGCTTCAGAGAGAGAGAGGCCTGGGCCGCCTACGTCAAACAACGCAAGAAAACGGAAAAGAAGCGACGGGCAGCAGCTGAGCGAAAGGTCTTGCTTTTTCTTCTTCTTTTTCTTCTTC
>CATKUM010000494.1:0-30337 GCA_949786405.1 Onychomys arenicola
AAAAGTTCGCTTCACTCCGGTAGAACAACGGGAGCGAAATTTGATGCAGTGGGAATCCGCATTCGCGCGCTTCCCTGTGCCAAAGGGAAAAAAGGGGGATTGTCATCAATTATACTGTTCTGCCAAAAAAAAGGTCTGAAAATGTCTAGGCAAAAAAGCCAACGGCAAAAAAAGAATATAAGGTGGTGTAAGTCCCGTTGTCACGATAGAACATGGGTCACACTGTTGAGATAGAACACGGTCCACCCTCTGCCTGGAGTTGGCGAGGAACCTTTCTCCATTTCAGCCTTGGTTCTTTTCTGTGGTTGACTTTCGGCTAAAACTACGTTGCGTAGTAAATTGGGGAGGCATTTTCATTTGGTACAGTGGAGTGTTGGGGAGGGAATCTTCTCGTTTTTATTGTACATCGACTTGGTATGGGTGACCACGCTGGCGTTGACGCACAGATTCACCTGGCACTCGAGGTTCTATGCACACTAGGAAAGCGCCACTCAAGACCCGGAGCTTAGATTAGTTTTTCATGGGTTTAGTTATTGTTAGGCGAGTACATCAACTCCCTTCGAAAGTAGTTCCTATTCTGTTTAAAGCGGCAACTAGACGATATTCGTGCGTACACTAAAACGTGAATGCGCACCCAACCAAGACATCTGAGAGGAAACATCTAGTCAAGTGATGTCATTGTAGATGGGCTGTATGGTGATGCATACACACGTTACTGAGCATTCAAAGTAGAAGAAGGGATTTTCTTGCAATCTTTTTCATGCCGACACGAAACGACATAGCCTTCTCAACTACGCCCGATACCAGTAATTCTGAGCCTGTACTCTGTCAGGCTGTTAGATGCAGAAATGTAGTCATTACAACGAAAGTTCATTATAAAAGCAGCAAACATGCTTCCTGATACCAGTAATTCTGAGCCTGTACTCTGTCAGGCTGTTAATGCAGAAACGTAGTCATTACACCAAAAGTTCACCATAGAAGCAGGAAACATGCTTCCTTTGTATCTCGATGACGGACCCGTACAGCGGAAGTCGACGCTAAGAAACGCCAGTGTGCGGTGGCGCCGCCTTCACGGCCTTGCTTATTGCATCCGCAGAGAGCCCCAGTTTCTGACAGACCAGCCAAATCCTTTCTCTCCCCTTCCCGGCCTTCTCCATTACCCAGAGAAAAGATCCATTGGAAGATATATGAACACTTGTGACAGGCTTGACGGCAACCAGCTCCACGATACAGTCGACCGGTCTAGTTTACTGTAGGATAGTCGATTTTATTAAACAGCGCACCCAGCTGTCACACGTTTTACCAATGTTCGGAAACAATGTACACACGCATGTTCACACCACTGTCCGAGTTTGACCAGAGAAGCCACGTACTTTAAAAAGCGTAATCTAGGCTTACAATGTATACACGAGTTTCCACACACACACACACACACTCACCAAAGTGTTGGCTGAAGCACTAGGAGGACAGACACACGCTTCACCTCTCGGGTAAGATTGTACAACTACACGTACATGCCTATACGTGAATCGTGCGCGCGTGTACGCAGTGTATCTATTTAAACAGAAGTACGTGCGTGACTACAAGTATGAAAGCATCTCGATTACATAGAAAACTATCTCAGAAACACAACCACGGAGAGGAGAGGACGCTGCAAAGTCAGCAGTCACTGCGGAGGACAGCACAGCACACTTAGTTGAAGGTTATCATTTAGTGTGCAAGACTGACGTTTGAAGAGAGTTAGTGCATCGCAGGCAAGGAATTCGTCTCGCGCCAGACGGGAAGCGAATAGGGCAACCAGCAGGTTCGCTTTGGTTGTGACGTTCACGTTTTCCAGTATCTCCACGTGGCGAGCCACAGCAGCAGCCGCTTAAATGTTATTGTGAAATTTGAGATGCGGATTTTCAATTGATGCAAAACATCTGCGTTCCCTCTTTCTCATTCCGTCTTCCACGCATACCAAGAAAAATACGTCTACTATGACATTTGTATAGGACGAAGCTTCTACCTTCTGTTGCCGAAATTTAAAACAAGTTTCACGATCACGTACGTAGTGTGAAAGACTACCCAAGTACGCGAGAGCATGTGTGTTTTCATTCGTGATAAGATACCTGCGATGCGCGGTGCACGCAACAACTTATCTAATTCCACTGGTGCGCATGAGGTTGCTCCGAGTTTTCTAGGCAAGATCGGGATGATAATAGGAACCACCAAAGTGCGGATTTGGCACCTCTGCTGCACTTCGTATCAATAAGTTAGGCAAGAATGCTGTATGCGTCTCCTGTAATGTGGAAATGTCTGTGTTTGCACTCATGTATTCTGGCCCTCGCAACCTGTGTTCAATGAAGTAGCTTGTACGAAAAGTGCACTGGCGGTCTGCCTTCTTCTTTTTTCAACCCGTTGCACATATTTTCTGCTTGAAAGAAGAAAAGTTTCCCCATTATGAAAAAAAACACCATCTACTGTTCATATGCAGATTGCAACACACTTCTGTTTGTATGAAAAGCCAGAACACAGCATACAGTGCCCACGATATTCTACGTTCACTAGCTCAACCGTTAAACTTGAAAGCGCCGGAAAGCGTGATATTCTTTGCGCATACTGGGAAATTAACACGTTCGCTGTACATACAAATGGCTAGCTTGTCCACGGTCGGAAGAGGAATGTCGTATCGATGTCACGAGACTTTCTTCGATCGTATTCAAGCTTGAATAAACGAGACGCAGTACTCCTTCAAACAACAGGTATCATTGTGGCACTCCCCATGCGGGGGGACCACTAAATATGTGCCAAAGTCGCCTTAACGCCATTTTAAATACAGTTTTTCCGCGTCCTTGTCAGAAGGAGCTTGCGGTAGCCAGTCACTCTTCCTGCGCCAAACGTAGCACCTGGCTGCTGCCCACCGTGAAACAGAGATATTTGTTCTCTCCCAGTGGAAGAGTCGGACCCGTGTGTTGGCGTGGGGGCCACTCCCACTCCAGTATCCTGCCCTTAGATGCCACGTCATGCTACTGGACTTCACTGCAGTCATTTACCTTGTCACTCGCTTAAGGACTCAGATGCCGCTTTTCTATCGCGTGGAGTACGGTATTGTTAACTCTACTGCGATCCTTCTTGCGTGTGCTACTTTCGCACTGCTCCTCACTGCGGTTATCCCGTTTCATACTAAATATATTCGTCTAGCGTTTTCGCTGGTGCTGATATTTGTAAGTTGCTGCACACCAGCGCGGATCTTTGTACACATACGTGCCCATGTAATGGCTGTCTGTACAAACGTATTTGTGTATGCCTCCATATAAGCAAATGAGTATTCACATATAACAATGTTTACGTACACATGTATGGACGTAAACAACCGTACCTTGTGACGTCCATATACGTATAACCCACTGGGCATCTGCTTCTTGGGGTTGGATATATCAAATTATACAGGCTACGCATGATGAGAGACAACAAAATAAGTGTATCTATACAGCAAGTCATTTTCTTTTTAGTGTCTCAAGTGTACAAATCCACTTTTTCCCTTCCACTCGCATATGACTTGTTGATTCGTCAGGCCCTTCTGACGCAGATATTCTGTAATGCACTCGGAGCATCCACCGTCAACGGCTTCGGAGCCGTCACTCGACGCCCGTGCTGCATGAAAGCAGCGTGAATCAAACGAAACACCAATAGAGTGGAAATCAACAGCAATAGGAGACAATCAACAGTCAGACAATAAGAAGAGGGCCTAGCACTCTAGCACAGAGCGCAACAGCGCTGGCAGCAACATCTTATATATCACAATCCTTGAACGTAAGAGAAGCAGTGACAACAGCAATGGAGTAAAAAGAAAATGGCAGCAAAAGTAGGACAAGAAGTAGTGGGAACAGGGGGCGCAGCACCCACCTTGTCTGCAACGGAAGTACTGTAGGAGCAATCATATCGGCAGCGGAAGCAGCACAAGCAGCGAGACTGGTTGTACGCGCGGTGAAATATATATCACACCCCAGCATCATCAGGAGAGGCGTCTGCGCCAGACAGGAGCAGGGAGCTGACGAGGAACTGTGCAGAAATCTCCAGCTTCGCAGAGCAATCTGAAACCTTTCCGCATGCGTGGCTACATCGGCTTCTTTACCAGTAGCAGCAAGCCATGTACACTGAACCTACTACGCAGCGCGTCCGTGTGACTATCTCTCCTGATCATAGAACCATAGCTTCGAAAAGAATCTTCTTGTGACCGCCACAGCTGCTCAAGTCATTCACTGTTGTGCTACCAGCCCGCTGAAGTTTCTACTTCAGCTTCTAACAGGCATTGAGTAATGGAAGCTATACAACTTGGGCTGTTGCTACTAAAGTTACTAACACATCATATAGTGCCACGTCCCATCAATTCTAGCGTAAGCCAATTTCCTGTACGATTGCTGACAGAGTCGCCTGCTATTGCGCGCCACAGTAATTAACATTTGCTAGGCGCCGAACAATGCATGTCCATCTCTTTGCTGTGTGAATCCAATAGAGTACAAACACTGTGCTGGCTGCCACATCGATTGAGCACTATGGAAAGGCTAGTGTCAGACAAAGATGCAGTAAATCTGTTGCTTTGCTTCACACAGATGAGTACTTATACGCATACACACCCTCACACATCTGTCGCTAATATATATATATATATATATACATATATACATGTTGACATTGACCCATGCGTCCATACGTGTATACACACGTACGTGCTACTCCGCTCTACGAGTCATCATTTCAACGTATACAAGCACTGGCAACTACCGTCAGCACATGTATACCTTTACGTATATACAGATATATATAGCTTGTCTTACGTTACAGCCGCTTGTATTGTGTTGTTTGCGTTCAACGCCCGCTGTTTCTACGGAAGCGTCTTCGATCACTTACTTGAAAGGAACTCTTTCTACACAAAAAGAATCAGGAGAGAGAAATTCAAGAGTGTGCATTGTCTGCGCCCAGACTGTTGCTGCCGTGTGTGTCCCTGAAATGCTCCTGGCATTCCTGTCGCCTGTATTTCATTTGAAAATATACGACTGACCACCGACTAACAACCCAGAGCAATACAGTTCCCGTCCACTAGTTATCTCTCCATCAGATGCCACCCGCCAGCAAGCCCAATGCGTACAACTCTTGGAAGACCTGAACCTTCTGCTAAAGCTTCACGGTTACGTAGTCGAGTCTAAATGGTTCTTATCAAGCGCTGTGGCTGCTGATACCCCCGCTAAAATGGCATCGCTAATGCTAAACATCGTGCCGCTGGTATGCCGAGCGCGGCTGCTTCCGCTGGCACGGCTAGGCGCGCTGCTGCCAGTGCTTACAGTACAAACGTTGCCCCCAGTTCTTCTTACCTGCCTCCCTAGCCAGTACATGACACCCAATGCAGCTGCATCTTGGGGAAGATACCTGCACAACAACACAACAAGAGGCATGCCCACTAGCCTGGCACAAAGTTCTTTATTAGCCAATTCGGGTAGTGCATACAATAGTGTATGCCATCCCTACGTGTACAGGGAAGACATATACATATATATAAATTTATCTTTTATCTTGCGCGACATGCGCCTTCAAGGTTACTAATAAGCCACAACGAGAACAACGCTGCTTTTCATCTCCACATAGACTTGTGAATGCGCCTCAAGGACACAGAAACACGGTGGCGCAGTAAAATAAACGTGTGTGTATCTATAAAACGGGAGAGGAAAAGACACCATGGTGAACGGATAGGCATAGTACTACCGCTGTGAGAAGCAAGAGGGACGTAAAGGTAGACAGATACAACACAAAAGGCGCCTTCCCATGTAATCACCCGAGCCTCAAGCGCTAGAGCATGACTTGACTTTACCTCATACGATCTACATATACGTCTTTATGTATGTTACATATATATATATATATATGCAGGGGTTCATGTATAAGAAACAAAGCCCTTTTTCAACGGGTCTCATGTAATCCTTCACAAATATGTCTGTAAGAGAACATACAAAGAGCGTGGCACCATTCCAAATGCCTATATACAGACATACTATACAGGATTTACATAAGCACACGTAAAGCCAAGTATCTATAAACACCTTATTCGCGTACATGGGGACAGATGAATGACTCGTAGCCAATTCACCACCGAGGGAAACAGGCCCCCTCAAAATAATCTTCCAAATCATTTTTTGCCCGCCTTACTCAAAACAGATATCCCAAACACATAGTAGACGGTACACTCTGCTACATTCTAGCAGACTCACCACACACACGCAGCGATGCAACACTGCACCAGCAGCGAGTCTGTGCGAAATGTTAGCGAAGGAAATCCAGGGATTCTCATTGTGGAGGCAGAAGACAACTTACACTCGACTCGAATTGTTCTCAACAGGATTCGAGACGCCGATCCTCAACTGTTCAAGTTTCTCTTAGCTGGTGGCGGTATACACGAATGCATGTATATATGTGTTTTTTTTTTAATACCGAGTGTATCCGTGCACGCAAAAGCACTGGCAAAGATCGTAGTGGTGTCAGGAATGCCAGGTGGGAAACTCAAGTCATCTGTGTTGAAGATAAGGTAATGCCGTCCTCTTTTTCCAGAGAGCGATGATTATGCGCGTGAGTCGATGACTTCCAGAACTTGTTCCTGGCAGGAGAAACAGTTCTCATGTATTTAATGGAGATGACTAGAGGTCGCGCAGAAGAACGCTGAAGTCCGGATACATCAATAGAAGGAAGATAAAAGTATAAGGAGAGACTTTTCCACGGGAAGCTGCACTGAGAAAGAGAGAATGACGCCTAAACAAGTTCTACGGGCAAGCTGCACATCAAAATGCATGAGCATACATGTTGCACACTTCAAGGGGAATCGTAGTAACAAAGAGAATCATAGTAACACTCATAAAGCAAGCCGCAAGAGTAGAAAGCTTCAGATGACGACGTGTATCGTGCCAGCTCCTTTTCTGCAACTTCGACTCCAGCTCAGTAGGTAACAGCGTGACTATGTCTCGGTTCGTACGTAAACTAGTACAGCAGGGTTGGTCATACTGCATATCTGTATTGTAGAGTAACTTGTGCCTTTCGACGTCGTGAAGGCAGTCACTGAATTCAGCCAGAGACGCGAATTCCTAAAAACAAAGGGTCCAAGACAGCGAAGATACTAGCCTGCTGAGCGAAGATGGCATCGAGAAAAGGAAGAGTTCAACAAAACTGGAAGACAAAATCTGTTACAAGCTGATGAAATACATGTAATTGGAAAGGCTTCAGTTTCAGCGAAAGGGGCGGGAAAAAGACCGCGACGTGTACGTCTGCCGCAGTTTTACGCGTACTCCACAGTGTCTATATCCTCTCTAGCGTGAACTGCCGGCAGAAAAAAAGAACCTAAAGATCTCACTCCTGAAGTGATGAACCAGCGGTCTCGCCCAGCGCTCGAAATGATTCACACGACGGAAGAAATTTCCGGTGTGGCTAGCAGCCACACTGGTTATCATAGGAACACACAGTTCCAGGTAGCAAAGATGTAAGCAGTGAACTCATTCACCAGCGTAGGACAAACATTCATGTAAAGAATTTCGGTGAAATTGGAGTTTTTCCGTGCACAGAGAAAGCATCACTGCATGCGGTACAGAGCTGCTTCCACACCCACTACGGAGCGGTCTCAGCCGGTACTTGCCGGCTAGCATCTGCGGCGGGTGTGTGGCATACACATACAAACGTTCCTCGCGCGCACAACTTCCGACGAGGAAACACTTATATTCCACTTGTTGGAAGAACAACAAGAACAGTAAAATAAGGACAAGTATTGAATCCTGATCTGTGTACGCGTGCGACTTCATTTGAAGACATTTAGATTCCACTTGTGTATAAGTGCTGAACACTGACGTGTGCGCGCATTCACCCGAAGACATACAGACAGACGGGTACACCGTACAAGCTGGCTACATACACAGTAGCAATTACTAATATACATATATATATATATATATATGTAGAGATATATATATTTGTTCATGCGTGTGAACGGGACATGGCACATCTATACCCACACCGGAGGCCGGCAATGACACGTGTACGTGCACGTCCTTACGTATACAGCAAAAGATATGCGCACTTTTGTAAATTGTATACTTTAGCCAAGCCAGGCAGGCAGAGCAGATATATGCACTTAGGGCCGGATGTCCTGTGCGTGTGCACGCAGACACACACTGCGTCTATACAAGGCATGTATAGGGATGCAAGCCTTCAGAAATAATACATGCTACATGTGTATGTACTTGATTGAGACCAGACCTATCCATGTGCACATCTGTCCCCATCGCAATTTGGCATCTGCGCAACTTGTGCAAACGGGCATGTACATGAGCAGTCTACGTACGTGTCTGTTTATCTCTCTAAGTCTCCAGCGACGCTTACAGCATGCATTTGTCTGCGTAATGTTACACCCACGACAACGCTTTCCTCCGGCTTCGTTAAAAAGGAGACCTGATTTTCAATAGAGCAATGGCTATCCTGCAGTCTCTTCAAATCCTGCTCCATAGCACCCCTGTATCAACGTATGTTCATACCCAGGTGATAGAGTATCTGCAGAAGTATATTAAAGTACAAACAAACATGCATTGTGTGTGTGCAAACAATGGCCTGCGGATGCCGGCGGCAGGACGGATAGAAGTGGGCGGGAGTTTACGTTAGAGACGTCGTCTACGTAGCACTTTCAAAACCGTCTTCTTTCTCTCTTTCCAAGCACTGATATTTGTTTGTGCAGATATATATATGCGTTAAGGGGCGCAAGCGTACACAACTTCCAGAGGTCTCCAAGTACCTCTTTTATGGAAGCATGTACACTACCTACAAGTAAATTCTATTGGGGATTCGAATGCATGCAGTCGACCTGCGCCTCGAGGTGACGCGAAGAATCCCACGAATACCTGTGTTGGGAGTTTTTGTCTCTGCTAATGTACTGAATAAGGGAATGAAAGAGATACCACGAGCGCCGACGCACCTTTCAGCTCACCTTCGGTGAGCTCCAACAAACTGTGTCTCCTGCCTGAGATTTTTTCAGATTCGCATGATAATACTCTAAACCTGAGCAAGTATTTGGTAACTCTGCAGCATTTCTCAGACTGCGAGTGCACGTCTGCGGTGGATGGCTCTTGCAGAGGAACTGTCGCTATAGCAGCAGTAACGGGTGCAGCGTATACAGCAGCGTGTGTGACTGCACCGGCAACTGTTGCTCCGCCAGCAGAAGACTGCTCCTGTAGCAATACTACAACACCTTCAGGTGTCATGATAGCAGGAGCTGCTGCTGCATATGTTGCAATTCCAACAGCGTTGAAATACGCAATCCGTGACGAGCTGCAGAGGTGAAAGTATAATAACCAATACGACTTTCTTAGCGTGACAGATTTCGATTTTCATACAGTTTTGCGTAGCACAAGAATTTCGAATATATGAGTCGAGAGAGAGAATTGTGAGAGAAGACAATCCGTATGTAGATATGCAATTAGAGAAACTCAGGATGCATAGACAGAAAAATACGCGCACCCTCCTGCATAACTTGTACATATCTCCATGTGCATACGAGTAGACAGATATGAGTGTCTATACATAAAAGATGTTAGAGCTCTTTGCCATCAAGCAGAAAAACAGTCTGCTATTCATGCGGGCACCGGGGTGCTGATCTGTAGTGCCACTGGGCACAATGCAAACTAGGTCTCCGCTAATCCAGGTGTATACTTTGCCTTGCACGCGTACATGCCTCTTTGTGAGCAGGCGGTGCACACCGAGGAGGACAAGTAAACCATCTCATCGTGGTGATAGACACTGATCACGCACGTAAGCGTACATGGATGAAAGCATGCATCGCAGGGTGGAAAACCTGGATAAGTCACACGCCTGAGCGACAGAGATGCACCTTTGATCTTTCAATTGCTGCTACTCTTCATTACACTCCTTCTGTCGCTGGTCTTCCTTCCGCTACTACTGGTGCTGTTCTGATGACCTCCTGACTGATGATGATGATGATGATGATGATGGTTTCCGTTTTCGGTATGTCGCACGTTCCGTTCGGGTTCTGTCACGGATACGGCTTTGGTGCTGGTAAGGACGCACAACTTGCCACAGCGACAGCTCGTCCTCCGTAATGACGTTCTGCTTTTTCTTCTGCTCCCTCGTTACCACAGCGAAAAGCCGTGTTGGTTTCTCCTATATTGGATGGACCATCTCCTACCTGTTTACCGTGCTCTGCCTGCTTTTGTATCCGCGTCTGGTCTGCGTTCGTATCGGTGCAGATGTTCATCCATGTGCGTGCCTATATATATCCTCCATGTGCGTGCCTAGATATATATATATATATGTAAACTCTATAACTTTAGACGTGTGTATACGCACGAACACACGCCATCTGGTATGTGCATAAAATTACACGTTTATGCATGTGAGTGGGGTAATCCCATGATTGCGCCTATATATCTGAGCACAGTGGAGAGTTGGTGGATGATTCGACATCCCCAGGTGTATATATCTCTGTGTACTGTGTGTGTGCGCATTTTATCGATGTCAATGCACACAAGTGTGCATACGAATGAATATGTACACACGTAGGGGTGGAAGCACGTGTGCACTTCCTTATGCTGTAAAGTGACTGCGTTGATGATGCAGTCACCACATGCCCCAACCATTTGTGGCTGGCAGCTTCTGTTGTCCCGGTGACAATAATGACTGCTCCTTCGCAAGTGATTGTAGACTTCTCTCTGAGTTCGCCACCGGCCTTCCACGGTTGCAACTATCGGTGCCACTCCCCCTCCTGTACTCTGCTAACGCTGCTGATGTTTGATTTGTTGCGGGCGCTCCTTCTGCTTCGGTGTGACCTCTACCGCTGATAAGTTGCCTTCTGTTACTGGAACGCTGCTGTTTTCCTTCGTAGGCTTCTTCCCACCAGCTGCCGCAGTTCAAACTTTTACACGTATACAGAAGCGTACGAAAGCGGACCGAGAAGTATGTGAGTGTATGTGCACTTGTGGAGGGATGTCTATGGACGTGTGGTGTGTATGAGGCTGTCCGTGGGTGTATGTCCCGATTACGTGCCTGCAGACATAAGTCTGTGGGCGAGTAAGTTATACGACGCCCGTAGAAAAGTGGAGAAGTCATGAGGCAGTAGATCATGCACTGCACCTCGATTTCGATATGAAAGATAACTTTATGAGGTGCACTCGAATGCACCAACGCAGAATCCTCTCTGAACGTTATCGCCTTTCACTAATCTGGCCAGGGGTGATGGCACGGTTGAAAACACTTCAGTTCCTGATGAGGGTAGTGTTTCACATGAAAAGGTCCGGTAAGGGATTATTGTTCTTAAGAAGGAGATTCTCAGTTGAATGCAGGTACCCATCGTACCGCAGATGGACCAGGGTAATCTCAATGAGCACTTCTTCGGATAAGTAGCACTCTATTCGCCTCCTGTCGAGCGCGGCTACTTGATTAGATGAGAGACCACCTGACACATACTGATGGGTGTGACACAACTGCTGACTCTAGCAGTAAGGAAGAAAGCTGCAGATACATATACCCGGGGCGTTAGCTACAGTGTGCATAGACCAGAATGTAGCCCTGTTTTTGCATATTATCTGTGTAGCAACATTGATAATCAGATGAAAAGTTGTGTATCTGTGTCGTTTAATTCTTTCAAGAACGCGATCGGCGAAGTGCAGCTACACACATCAGTGTGTCGGTTCTTTCTCCTGGCGCGAGACGTGTAAAACGCAGCATTGTCGTCTTCTAGGGCGTCTGGTAGTAGAATCTTGTACAGCAAAGTAGAAGTCGCAGTGCGGTCTACTATAGTCTGCTTGTCCTTTTGGTCGAGCTGCAGCAAAGAATTCATGCGTTTCCGCTGCCTCTTTGCCTTTCAAAAGAAGGGCGAGTATCTGAACTCGGCAACGCGGCTTCCACTACAAGTGAGAGTGAATAACCAGGTTTACTCCGTCGGAGTGCTTCTTACGTAGATATCACGCTCCTACTCTTACGTAGATATCACGCTCCTACTACTCATTATATGCGCTGTGTATGAAAAAACCACTTCACCTGCCGGTAAAGCAATACTTCATTTTGGAAAATTTACTCGACACAGAGTACTGTTTTGATTGATTTTCGATGTCTACGTGCTTTTCAAAAGTCGTTCCGCTCCAGCATCAATAGTACCCGTGTGACAACGTAACAGGCTGTTGCCTTTACATCAGTAGACCGTTGTCGATCATGTAAAGGACTCGCTTCACATCAACTCCAACGTTAACAAACTGGCACCTCCTCTTCGTTTGAAAACTCCTTGTCCTCAGCGCCAAAGTCATCATGCCAACTCTTTTCGCCTCAAAATGTTTTTTTCATTCTGATCAGTTACCTTCCCAATAGTGGCACGACAGGATGAACGTGAACTGTTTCCCAATAAACTCTCCTTCTTAGTCCAATATACCTTCCCTCAATCCAAACTCTACCCTTCAATCTCAAGAGTCAATCAATATTTCACCGTGAAATACCCCAGAGAGCATCCTCCTCATCATCGCTTACTGGTTGCTCGTTCCAGAGAAAAAGACTTTTCTACATAGAACACGGCTTTTCATTTCTTCCGAAATACCACACATCTCAGCTCTTTGCTTGTAGTAGTTATTAACGCTCGCTCCCGGATTTTTCTGGTACAACATCGCAGCTACTCAAGGCAATGCAGCAAGGAAAAAAAGGCAGATACACACTCCGCCCATCATGCGTCTGCGAGAGCTGCTACGATCTCGGCGTTTCCATACGCACAGTAATAGCCGCGGGACACAGAATGCGAAAAACGAAGTATTCTCTGACGGGAGCTTCAAATGTTTTCCAGGTACATTTCTATAGCTAAAGAACGAGAGACGAAGAGGAACCTAGATTCCTTTGGCGGAACTCCATAAACTCGTATACACATACATACTTAATACGTAGACGCGAATATGCATGTATACGTGCTATCAAAATTAGCTATAGATGTAGACATACATATGGTTACATGCTGTTCTTTTTTTTGACAAGTTGACAGCTTGGCCCTCCTGAAATAGTACCTTAATTTTGTACCCTGACAACATTTCTGTGAGAATCGATAGCAGCTTTCCCACACTTTCTTCCTGCTTCTTCCCATCTTTCTATGAGTCCCTGCTGGACAGCCGCCCTTTCCGTTCAAGGGCTGCTGCATCTGCCACCTTGCTGCACGCTAAATATCCCCTTTCGAATTTGAAAGAAGCGCAGCAATAGAGAAAAAATTAGCGGATCTGGTTCTCACAGAGTGAAACACTGGCTACCTACAGATATGTTCCTCACTTTTCCTGCTTCCTGTTCACGATCCTTCACTCTGTGATAATTCGTCTGAGTGGTTCAATTTAGCTTTGACGTAATGCCTTTTTACGTGTTACGATTTGCTTTTCGTTTTCAACTGCTGGCAATGTATGCAACCTAGCTACAATAAAGAAGCAGTAGCTGCCGCTAGTGCTATTTGTAGAAAGCATATGACGCTCTATCATCCGACTCCTCTTGCTGCCACTATGACGCCAAGCGCTGCCATTGTTGGGAAAATCGACGCTGTATTGCCAGCTTACTTGCAGCCACGAAAGCAGCTTTTGCCGTCGCTATGAGCTGAACAATCGAGAAGTTGTCCAAGGCACTGGAAACCAAAGTGAAGCTCTTGAGCGTGATTTCAAAGAAAAGGTGTAGTGTGCAACGTTCAGTCAGTTGCATTTGTTGACGTAGGCACCTCAGCTGCTGCACTCAGAGACGCATGAACAACTGCTGATGTGAAGCAGAAAGAAAAGCCGGTGGAGAGGCACTCTGAAAAAATTGCTGCTGATGCTCTCGAAACAGCTGTCGATGTCCTCGTAACAATTGCCGGTACACTCAGTCGCTGCCCAGCCGGCAAAAAATGGTGTTATTGCTGCAGAGATACAAATCGTGTTACAACGGAACAGTAGTACGAACTCACGTTCACAAGTCCAGTTGCTTGTGCCGTACTATCATGCCACCGCTGCCGTACACAAGCCTCTGGGGGTACTGTCACAGGCAGCCGCTACCGCTGCTGTAGAGACAAGAAAAAAGGTGCGAAGGGTGTAAGGAAGAATAAGGCTGCTGGTGCGACAGAAAGGCTACTTCTACGGCTTTAGGAAATATGTAACTGCCGCCACGACCGCTACGACGACGTGTATCCTCTGGCTGATGCGGATCACCCCGGTGAGACAGTTGCTGGGTATGCAGAAGGATAAAGGCCAGTTGCAGCAAATACGCACGCACCCGGACCTCTTTCTGTAATCACAGGCACAGTTGCTCCTGCCGCGGACGTTTTGCACCTGCATTGCGAAGGGTAATGTCCTTCTTGCCTCTCTGCAGGTTAGTACCTCATTGCTACATCAGCAAACGCGGAGGGCAGACGAACACGTGGAGTCGGACAAGGCATCCGTCTGCGCCTCTCCAGCAGCAGTTTCTGCAGCACCAGCAGGATAGCTCAGAACGTCTGACCTGCAATAGAGACATCAGAAAGAGGCAAGAGAAGAGTCTCAGCGAAGTTTTTCTTTGACGTAGGTGACCGTGTCAAACCATTCGCAAAAGCGTTCCTTGCGTTTGTACCGTCTCTCTCGAAGAAGCACATCTACTTTTCCAAGAGCCAGAGCTCCGCTGCTGGAGACGATGTGTTGCTGCCCTTTGTTGCCATCTCGCAGCAGATGCCATTCAATCACACCTGGTTCGCCTTGTCGCTTGAGCAAGGCTTCCAAGAACCTCACGATTTCTGGGCTTAGAACAATTTTACGTGTGGCCTTCAGCCGGAGTACCCACCAGCAGCCTGGTTGCAGTCTGAGGATTTCCAAACCTTCTGAGAGTGCGGCACCGAGCTGAGCCAAAGCTTTAGCTTTCGCTGCCGTCTTTAGTGCTGCTCCTGCTTCTCCTACAGCTGTATGGCCGGCCTCTGTTCCTCCCGAAATTGCTCCCGCTTCCACTGATGCCGGTTGTCCTCCTCCTGCTCCTATGACTGCGTTTACGTCTGCTGCCACCGCTGTTGTTGCTGCTTCAAGTGCACTATCTATTGCTGCTGGAGTCTCTGTGGCATACCCGGGCAAGTGTTCGAGATCCAGCTGAATTCCAGCGATTTTCTCACAATTGGTTTCCCCTAGAAAATCAACAACTTCTTTGACGCCGGCATCGCTGCTGCTGCCGCCGCTGGGCGTAATAACAAAGGGTGGACCGGTCGGCAGCTGCAACAGGAGCACACTGAACTCACTGAGAAAGGCTGACAACATCGCTTTAAACCGGGAAAGCAGATGAAGGGGCACAGGGAATCGACTGTGCTGCGGCAGCTCTACCACCAGTGAGGGGAGACTTACATGACTTGTAAAAAACACCGCGTTATACGCCTCAACAGCATCTTTAGCCAGAGAAGAAAAAGTAGCTGCCAGTAATCGGTGCAACCGCCGCTCTCCTGCTGCTTCATATTCTCCTTCGCAACGTCGTAGTGAACAGCGAAACTCTATCAAACGACTAAGTCTCAGTGCAGACAGACCGTGAGACATCGCGGACATACTTCCTCCTGCTCCTCCTGTGGATTTTCTCAAGGTCAAACCTTCTATAGAGAAGGAGTGGTGAGAGAGCCGAGACAAAGGAGAAAAAGGACGTTGCTGCTGCTGGCGAAGGTCTGCACCTCCACCGAAGCTGAGAGAGCGCTGCTGCTTTGACGACCGAAGACTGTTCAGCAATACATCCTGGTCCATACGGGAGCAGAAGTCTGTGCATCCGTCTACTGCTGGCCCTGCACTATTATACCGGAAAACTCTGTCATAGGCTTCTTCAATGGAGCCTAGCATTCCGCATTCTCTGCCGTCACTCGCGGCGCTCAGAGAGGGAAAAGAAGAAATATTCAGCGTGCCTTCAAGGTGTATAACACAAATGTCTCGCAGCTGCTTCTGCAAAAGCTCCAGGAACCCAGTCAGCGCAAGCAGACCACACGAGTATCCACCCAGATTCACATGCAGTGTCTCTAACGTGCCGAACACACTCTGCGAATTGATACTCATCGAAGCTGTCTTCAGCACTGCTGCACGCAGACATTCTACAGTATGATCTCCTACTCCAAGCCAAATTGTCTTCACGTGTGCCTGCGCATTGGAAAAGAGTTGCTTTAAAAAGCGACGCACGAAAAGAGAATCCACATCTTCTCCGACTACCCCCACCTCTCTCAATTCATGCATCTGGCTCACTAAATCTTCCAGATACGTCCCAAATCCTCCCGGACTATTATAAACCCATAGCGAGCGGCAGATGCCGGCGTTCAAAGTCAAAAACTGCTGCAGCTGCCACGGAGGCGTGCGATCTCTGTTAGAGGAAACCGCAATAGTGTACAAATGCGGAGCTTGCTTTTCTAAACGAAGACCCAATCTCAGCAGAGCCCAGCCCGGAGGGTCTTCCACTCGGTCAAACCAGAGAGCGCCATCAACAAACAGGCCTTCGCAACGAAGTAAGCACTCGTCCGTGTCAATGAGGTTGCGGAAGCGTCGGCAAACAGCCATCAGTGTGGGCAACTCGTTCAAATATAGAAAAGATGTCACTGCGTAAAAACAAGGCGGCTCCAGCTCCAAAAAAAAACTTTTCTCTGTCTCTGCTGCGTGCACACAGATTCTCGTAACCTCTTCACCCGCCTCCATTTTGGAGACATCGGATTCTACGGTTTCATCGGCACATGTCCTCCAAAGAATTGACCGTAACGGGCTAACGGAATACCGTCGTCCGGCTTTTCCCTTCAACGAAGAGGAGCGCCTCTGTGAAGACATACCAGAGCCCTCTCGAGAAGGCTGGTGGCTGCTATGCCCTTGTCCCATGCTCAGAAAAAGGCGAAAAGGGGGAAAAACAGAGGCAGAAGCAAGTTGGAACGCCCGCACACAGGCTCGTGCACACACGGCGTAAGTCACGAGTGCAATGAGTAAAGATATCCACTGCGAGTCTATAGCCTACCTTATTGAAATTGTACGGTTCTGAGCAGAGCACGTCTTCCCCCGCTCATGGAGAGTGATACCGCAGGTGCTATTATATGTACCAACGCCTGTTTGCGTTTCTTAATGACTTCTGACACTGCGATGCACGGATGCAGAGCACACAAGGACGTTCAGCAGAAACACGCATCCACTCCCATAGTGAGAAGCAATCGTTACATGCCTGTGACACCACATCGTTTAGGATCGTGCAACCTGTCATAGACCTTCCAGACACAGTGAAAAAAGTCTGACTCATCGATCGCCTCCAAAATACTCCGATTGGGCACTCTTTCGCGTCCGTTGCGCATTTAAATTAGTAAATTGTCCGATCGAGACGGGGCAAAGTGGTGCCAATACTTTCCGGCACAGCAAAAAACCCACAAGTCGGAAGCGGTGACTTCTCAACCAAAAGAAGTCATCGTGCGGGTGTCCAGCACGCCACACAAGCAAAAGTCGCCCCAAACCCACGTACACGTCGGGTCCTGAGGTACGCTAAAAGTAAGAAGCACGCCAGAAGGGGAACAGAAAGGAAAACTTCGTCCTTCACAGAGTGAAAAAGAGCTTCGAAAAATTGGTGAGGCGACGGGAGCGCGGTGCAGTCACGGGCGGTGGGCACGCCAGCTGGGCTAACGCGATGCGGGTGTTTCTTGTTCTACCTGAATGCACGCTTGCTGCTAGCGACGGCTCCTGCGAAATTGGAGCTTTCTGTGTGTAAATCGAGGTGGAAAAGTGGAACTAGATGAAAAACAACATTTCGTCAGCTACTGCGGTACGAAAAACTGATGTTCGGCGTAGATGGGGTTTCACGAGTAATTACTCAAAATAATGAGCGCTGAACCATGTCGGATGCGTTGGACTCTTGATGAACCACTCAATGCACTGCGCACTTTACGGTTAGAAGGTGTGTTCAGTCAGTAAAGAACGTATTCGCCGTTTGAACCCGGGAAGAGCGCCTGCTAACCAGCGAGGCATTCATGTGTCCTATCGCATTCCGGTCTTGTTATGATAGGTGCTAAAACTGTAGCAAGGAATAAGTGAAAACGATGGCGCTGCATCAGATGATGACGAAATTCCACGGCAATTACTGGAAAGCACTGCGAATCGATCTTTTTGTTACATGCTGTGTACGGCGGTGATACGGCTGTACAACGGAAAGCTACCTGCGCGAGTTGGTGGGCAACGAATGCTCACCATGAACACGCGGCTTCTCGTTCCCTGTAAGCTCGTAGAAAAAAGGGATATGCATCTATTTGCACATTCTCCACGGAAAGAACGCGAATATGCCTAGTGTGCCACGGGCTCATAGCCATTGCAATTAAAATAGTACAGCGGCGAGTTGCGCGCGCGCGGCGAGTCATCATCGACCGTGCACGCCCTTGCAAAACTCTGTCGCCCAACTATCAAACTGTAAACGTACATATACACAGTGTCTATGCACGTTGTATGCGGCTTGTCTGCATATATATAGGTACATGCACACATGCAAACTGAAAGACTTTTCCCACCGAGAAGAACGCAGGGCATCAAAACTTCAGAGCCAAGAGAACGCGAGGCTATACTTCAGATTATCCGTTACGAAGTTGAGGCCGCGGGTGATGTAGACATAGTACTCATCCACGATACTCAGCCCCACACACGGTTACGGACATCGATCATGTGCACGCCACCGATTGTAGCTTCACGTACTTCTCGAGAAAAATATATATGTTTCTTTTCTTGCGAATACATATGCACAGGCGTCGGCACACCTTCGTTCACATCCTTGCGTTGCAACAGCATAGTATATCTCCTCATGTGTACAGAATGTCAGAGCTCTATCTGACCGCGCAATAATGAAACATACACATACGTGTATCAAGGGGAAATATGACGGGAAGCACGAGTGGTCCTAGACTGCGCGTTACTCGCCACTTTTTGGGAGTCTACTCGTTTGTATAAGGTGCGTAAAGGTGCTGCGCGGCTCAGGTATTTCTGCCAGTTGTTTGACCAACGTACAGCCAGAGGGGCACACCACGGAAAAGAGAAAGCCAGGTACATCAACCCGATCTGCCAGAAAAACAGCAGGGCGTCCATCCTGTGCTTTCGTAAACACGCAACACCAAGGGTGCAGAGATCGTCATTACTACAACCAGACAAAGCTGTTTGCAGAACGTTTCATTCCTACAAGGGGAATTGCTCTCGAAATTTGGTACTGGACCGTATATGTGCAGGTCGACGTGATGTACTGGTATGCGTGGCGGTGGTAAAGGTATGCGTCACGGTCGCGTTGCTGATAAAAATGGTAGTAATTACGATCCAGACGTCTCAATTCTTAACATGTATTCTGGTATAGCACGAACTAAGGGAATAAACTCAGATATGCGCACAGAAAAGTACAGTTTTCGTGGAAAGACTAATTACCAATAGACAAGCATAGACGGGTGCTGTTGACTGTCGCCCAGTACGGAGCGCCACCTTGTTTGTGTGGACCCCCGGCGTTGCAGGCTCTGCCGTAAAGACAATCGTGCAGCCTTGCAGCAGTAGCCGTATCTTGACAACGCCGTGCTAATTCAGGAGCGTAGCTTCCGTTCATTACGTATATGTGTACGTTTCAGCGTACATCTTCAGGAGGTAAGTAGTCAAAACCAGCACAAAGAGGACACCCCATGGGTGTTGAAACCGGCATAATTGAAAAGAGGACACCCAGGTGTCGCGCGGACACGTTACCAACGTATGCTGGTCCCCAATTCAGTGTCCGGTTAGTCACGCAGGAATAGAATATATATGTATATATCTCCAGGTACACATATATACAATGAAGACCTAAGCTGCAATCCGGCCCCTCTTGAAATTTGGAAAACGCTTACGGACCGCCGCTGCACAACGGAAGAAAGCGATGCACATCCGCCATCCAGTGCAGTAAGGGTAGTTAGTTCCCCTGGCTACGTACGTGCACCTAGATACGCATATATGCATATAATATATATATGTATATGATTGTGCACTGGTACAAACAGAAACTTTGGTTTTGTCATGCACACGACGAGAGATGATGAGAGGTCCGCGACTTTGCGGGTACACCCCTCATATTAAGACGAGTTTCTTAAGTTTTTTGTTCTAGACAACAGGTTTTTTCACAACAGTTTAGTCTTTTATCAAATGCACAAATCCACACCTTGTACACTCAACAGTTTGTCAACCTCTGCGGAGTATCATCTTCTTCGGCTGTCGACTACTGAAAATGAATCACTGGTACCTCAGCTGTTTCTGCTGTTGCACCTGCTACTGGTGTCCAACCTGCTCTTGCCCTGGTTGCATCAGAATTGAGCACATGTGCCCCTGATGCCTATCCGTGATGCTTACCTTTACGAAGTGCTCTTTTTCATGAAAATTACTCACTAGAAGGGTCACTTTCAACAGCTGACAGGCGTCCGGATGGCAGCAGTGTGCACAAGTAAAATTCACCGATTTTTCTAATGCCGTACGTTGTGCTCAACTGAAAAGCAGAACTGCGGGAGCTTTTCCACTTCAACGCTAACTGGCGCTGTCTATGACGGTGGCCCACTATTGGATCAGGACAGTAATCTGGCTTTAGACACCTAAAAAAATACTCCCTGTGAATGTCGCAGCATCTGTAAGCAGATATCTGCAGTGAAATTTTGCATGACTGAGAGCTAGCACATCAAATTAGTGTATGTACCCTGCTCCTGCCACTCTGCTATCCTTCTATCGTGTTTTACCCAAATAGGTCTGGACAGCCTCCATTTGTATATAGCGTACATCTGGTGCCGAACTTCGCAGTAGAAAAAATGCCCCCAGCACACACGTTAGATACGAATGTTACAAGATTCCACTAAGGCGACTTCCACATAATACCACATAGCGGTCGCAGGGCGCCCTAAGTGCCACTGGTAAGTTTTACTATCCACACGGTCCCCTTGCGTGCCTTTTCAGTGGGGGCGCGCACGTGGCTGTAACAAAAAAGTGCAAAGTCTTGTACCTTGGCACCACTCGTAGAAAAACCCAAGGCAGTACGACGGAGAGAAGCTCGCTGCCCATGGTTACTTCTGCTGCCGTAACGTGGCGTCGGCCAAAACACCTTAATCAACGATTAATACAGGATATACATATATACATGTATATGTATGATGACCTACTACTCAATTTACCACTTCATCTTGGAAAGGCTTCAAAAAAACCTTGAACGTGCTGCTCCTCTCTTCAGAGATATATCTTCCTCCTGTCACGTGCTTACCTATGTTCGCGTGCCGTTCCGTCTACGCGGCGTTTAACAATACTCAGAAAGCACGAAAACGTCTGCTTTTGTGTTTTTACATGCTTCTCCTTAGTTCCATATTGGTCTGCAGATAGTCCGTCGGCTGTAGTTCTACCACTACACCTCTGCACGCTTGTCACGGAACGGAAACTGTTCCTCCGTAGACTTCTGAGTCGATTAGTCTAGTCTCGTCTGTGGGTGTCTGTATGAGTGGAAAGGTGGGGGCATAAGAAGCAGAATTAGCAATTTAGGAGGCTGGTGCATTATATAGAGACGGATATCTCAAGTATGATTTGTTTTCCTTCTCTGAAGTAAAACAGCGCAGAAGCTATAGATGCAAAGTGAGGGCGCTGTAAATATACTATATCTTAAGAATATCTCTTCTGCTGCGATGCTTCTAAAAGAGTAGTGACGTCGAGAGGTAACGCAACTACGTATGTATATATATATGTATATATATAGATAGATATATTTTTGCCCCGTAAAAGCATGTGTTTTATACGTACAGACCCTCACACGTCCTAAACAGATAACTTTGGATGAAGAAATGGACCGCTAGGCACAAATAGCTGCTGGCTGCTGTTGCTGCTTCTCGAAGTTGCTGCTTCAACAGCTTTTCATCTTTGTAGTATTATATCTAGTAGAAAGCGGAAGTGCTCCTTACACGTTTCTGGGGACCACTTTTAGCTCTTAAGCAGAATACAAGCGGGAAAACCTCAAGAGTTTCATCTGTCACTGTGTCCCACACGCCACTCCGTATAAATGCGCACATATGTATACATGTATCTATATATATATATATTGATGAAGATATATATATGTACATATGTTCATGTGCACGTATGAGCTTGTCGTCTAACCTTCTATCTCATTATACATAAGTACATGGTTGTAGACGCACATCAAAAAGGCACTTAGATTTCAGCGTTGTCCACCTCAGAATAGGTATGTTAGTACATACACATGCACAGTAGGATCGATGCCAAAAATCAACGTTATCTGCAGCACGCTTTAGTGGTATTCTTTGAGCAACACGGACTAGGCTGACAGGACCAGATTCAATTGAAGTAGCCTTCATTCCTTATTCAGCACAGACGTGTGCAAGAAGACCAGAAGGACTGCAGCAGGCACAGAGAAAATAGCCACGAGAGCGTTTCACAGCAGAAGAAGCAGTAATTGCAAAGCAATAGAAGAGATGCGGGAACCCCAGCGAGGAACAAGAGGACTTGCAACAAGCTGACAGAATAGCAGGATACTGACGGGCAGTAATGTGTGGTTCCTCTGTCACAGTAGCGGTCAGTGCAGAAGAACAAGAGTAGCTAGGGGTGCACTGCAGGATGAGCTGCACCCCGCACGTCGCAGCAGCATGTTCACAAGACCATTACTACTATAGTCACATTATCCAACGCTGTACAACACTAATAAGTGCCAGCCAGCTCCACGTATTAAACAGCAGAGAGTGATAATATCGGCGCAGTGGCACCACTTGCCGAGCCCTTCTGTGGTGCTGGTAGCAGCGACAGGGGTGCTGATACGAGTTGACTATGTTGTACACAGCATGAGAGATAAGGCCACGCTTCGCAAATGAAATAATCATACCCATAAGCAGCAGGTGTGCTATAGCAACAGCGTGGAGAGGCTACGAAAGGTAGCAGCAGAATTACAAACTGAGCAGCGATAGGACGCATTGCAACGGCGAAATCTACAGCAAAGAGGTCACCGTTGCGTTTTCATTGTGGTAAGTTCAAGACCGTGAGCACCTGCAGCGGTAGGTGCACGAACAGGCTCCTCTTTGAGGAAAGTAAGATAAGGGAGCCGAATTTTATTGAGCCAGTGCTGGTCATACACGAAGACCGACAATGTTTGCTGCTCTTATGGTCGTCTATAGAGTATCTCCACCAGTAGTATGACTTTATGCTCATAGACAACATATCAGCGTGAGTTTCACTTTTTAAACGGGAAGGGTGGCTTTTTAAACAGACCGCTCCAATTGTCAGTGACAGGATTGTGTTGCTAGATTACAACTGCGTTGCACGGAAGTTGCTGCCATCGTGGCAAAGCAATAAGGTAACGAATCCAAACAACACTGTTGCTGTAGTGACAGCCCGGTGGGTTCACTCTTTGAAAGGCAGCAAGAGAATTATGTGCTACCACAAAACAGCACTGGGGACGGGCCACTATTTGCTTGTCTGGCCGCTATCTAGAGAACATGGCAGCAATCGCAGGATGCAGCTGCAGAAACGATGTGAAACCACCCATTAATTTGCCTGCCATCGAACACGTCAGCATACTTGAAGCAGTTCTACTTCGCTTGAACAGTAAAGGCAGGTGTACAGCCTGTGTGCCGAGAGAATTGCTATACCCCGCTGCTCTATGAGTGTTACCGTGCTTAAGATTGCAAGAACGCTTCCACGCGTGTAGCAGCGTCATAAAGAAAGCGACATTCCTTGCAGCCCTACCAGTAAGGTGCGTCGCCGCCTCACTAGTAGAGACGATTATTGCTAGTACACTGGAGCAAGCGCAAGGGTTCCTGCTACCTTAGCAGCACAACAGTCTCCTGGTCCCAAGGAGAAGAAGTAATTGATGTTTGCTTGGCAGTAAACTGGCCTTAGCACACAATCCATAACGTAGCCGTTAAGCCTCGCAGCCACAAACACTTTGCAGTTCCCTTCTTCTGCTACACGTAGGTATAACCCTTGGGGTTGGTGCACTGATATAATGCAGCACGCTTTGACAATGAATGCCCTTTGTGCGTGATATACACTGTCCTGTATGCCCCTGCGAAAGCACGGGTCTACTACAGGCACCTTCGCAAGTATCCGCGCATACAGAAGTGTATGTCTGTGTAAACAGAGCACGTATATACGCTTATGTTTGTACGCAGTCTTCGTGCGCTATGTGTAGTGTCCGCTGAATTTGCATGTAACACATTTGCGTGTCTTTCAGTATATGTACGTGTACGCAGAGATAAACACATATGCAGAAAGGTGTACACTTCTCCAGAAGTATGTCTATACGCATGGGTAATTAGAGATTTTGAATACGTCTATATGAGCCGTGTACAAGTGTATAGTTATGTAGACCTACGTGACTGTCTACGTACATGTAGAAATAGATGCGTGCATTCAACGGGAGCGTAAGAACAACAGATGTTTGTATGTAGTCGTATGCCTGTGTATGTTTGCGGTGGCATTTGGTGAGAGGCAGCCAGGCACAGTATATATCTTTACCCCAAAGTATCATTGTAAGGTGAATAAAGAAGCACACACGACAGGCATTAACATGCAATCGTAGAAGACAAAAATAAAGTTTGCAGCAGAAGGAAAGACAGGGCACTGGATCTAGAGGAGGAAAGACAAAACATCCATAAAGGTTTAAGACTCTCTTCCGTACAAATGAGCTGTCTTTTTCTTCTGCCGGCGTTGTTTCCGCAGGACATCCCGCGGGGTCTCCAAACAAATCTCTTTATAAACCACCTCCCCATTTAGGAAGATGAACATCTTCGTGGAGACACAGAGAAAACAAGAGAGAGAAAGAGATTCGTACTGACATGGAAAATGGAGTACATATATATGGCATACACATTCACATATCCACACGTCTGCACAGCCAGAGAGGACTATTAAAGACCGACCCTTTCGACCTCATTTATTCATATGTGTGTCGCAGTTATTCAAGACTCAGCTGCAGGCACCACTACATGCGCTGCCACATCCCTACCCACCTCCTCGATGCACCAAGTCGTCTATATATCTGCCTTTCTCTCTATCTATCTCTCTCTCGCTCTATCTATCTCTAACACTATTTCTCTCTAAATCCCTCTATCTGTATAAATGAAAATATATATATATATATATATATATATATATATATATATAAACCGATAGCGGTGATACGCAGACAAAGGGGCACCTGTAGAGAGTGATTTGTGAGGAATAACAGACATGTCTTAGTAGTGCTGTCATGGACGTGAAGGTTTATTACATACAGATAGAAAAATTATGTTTCCTACGTCTCACGTATACATATGTCTGGCGTCTATGTATATAGACGTCTAGTAGACAACTTCCACAGCAGACCTCGTTGAGCCTTCTTCAAACGCCCTATCATACCCACGTACTCGTGCACCTCGGTATGCACGTAGTCCACAGCTTACCTACACAAATACACTCATATATATCAATACATATACACACAAAGAGAGACTGAAAATCGATAAGGAAATTTAGGTCGATGTAGGTACTCACACCTACATACAGACCTACATACGTATACACTGCTGGTTTGGCTGGAAATGCTTCCAGTAAATGCTTGGACACCCTAGATGGCTTGCGTAGGCCATCCATAGAGGCCTAGGCAAGTCGTCGAGTTAGACGCATGAGAGGCACCCACGACATACGTATACGTGCGTATATGAATACGCATGCACCCGTACCGGGTTCTCCGCGAGGAACGCATCTCCGCAGACATCAATAAGAATAGCAATAGGACTATATGTGCCTTCGACGGGGATCAGACACAATACACATCACACAGATACAAACACCTGCCTGCTGAGACAGCATTCTCTTGCTGTCTCTTCCTCTCTCTACCTACATGTATATACTTGCTTGTCTCTATCTTATGTGGATATGCATCAACGGCGTACACTTGATGACTACAGCTTGACGCCGTAGAGCTTTTGAATCATCTCTGGGCTCATTTTGACAAGCTCTCGACGGGCTTTCTTTCCCCACTTGCGTACTTTCGTTGTATCTTTGATGACTTGCACTTGCATGCCTTTCAAATTCGATTCTTCTTTTCTCTTTCGCTTCGCTTCTCTCTTTTGTCTCTGCAAGCGTAGCAGTGCACTCTTCTCTTTCCGCAGCTGCTGTTCTGCAGCCCGCATCTGCTGTTCTTCCTCTCTTCGTTGCTGCTGCTGCTCCCACGACCCCTTCCCTCGATTGGCTGCTGCGCGACTGAAACACCCGAAACTCTTTCCCTGGCCCTTCGCCTTCCACGCCTGCTTCCCTCGCCTTCGAGGAATCACTGCTGCCATCATATTCATGCACTTCTCCTGTTTGACATCCTCCTCCTCTTCGCCCTCCTCTTGATGCTCATGCTCTTGATCCTGCCGCTCTCCCTCCTGCATCTCTTTTTCCTGCTCCTGCTGCAACTCCTGCTGCTGCTGCTGCAACTCCTGCTGCTGCTGCTGCTGCAACTCCTGCTGCTGTTGCTGCCACCCCCGTTGCTGTTCCAACTCCTGCTGCTGTTGCGACTCCTGCTGCTGTTGTTGCTCCCGCTGCTGGGCGTACTCAACGTGCATCTCCTGCTCCAATTCGGCAGCCGCCGAGGGAAGAGCAGCAACAGAAACACTGTCTGCCTGCGTCTCACACATAACATCAGCTTCATGGGGAGCAGAAGCACCGACTGCAGTCACATCCACCTCTGCGTTAGGAACTGCACCTGCCTGGGCTGCTGATGCCGATGCTGCTGCTGTTGTCTCTTGCACACCAGGCAATGTTTGCAGCAAGCAAACCTGCTGCTGCTGAGTCGGTCGTACATGTAGCTGCTGAGGGAGCTTCGCATGCAGGAGAACCCATTGCTGCCGTGGTAGGAGGAGTTCCTGTAGAACAAGGAGTGCCTGCTACTGCTGCCTTTGCATCAGCGTCGCCGTCCGTCTCAACCTGCTGCTGCGCAGACAGACGCTCTGCTGCTGCAAGTCTTCAAGCACCTTATTGTCATCAACTGTGAGGTCTGCTCCTGCACCTGCTGCTCTTGCACCTGCTGCGCCTACATCTGCTGCTCCTACGTCTGCTGCTGCTGCTGCTGCATCTGCTGCATCTGCTGCTGCTGCATCGGCTGCTGCTGCATCGGCTTGCTGCTGCCTCTGCTGCTGCTGCATCTGCTGCTGCTGCCTCTGCTGCTGCTGCGTCCTGCTGCTGCTGTCTCTGCTGCTGTTGTGGCGGCCACTGCGCTGCAGGCGGCTGGCTCTGTCACCTGAACGGCAGCAACATCGTTCGTTGGCTGCTCTTCTTCTTCTTCTGCAGCAGCAGCAGGACATGGCTCTGCAGCAGCACTCTGCCGCCGCTGAACATCAGCAGCGACTGTGACGTCCATATCGACGTCTACTGACATCAGCGCATGCACACCAGCAGTAGTCCTATCAGCAGCAGAGTGATGCACTGCAGCAGCAGCAGCAGTAGTCACAGCGAGGGAATCAGCAATAGCAGGACCAGCCGACGCAGCAGGAGGCGCAACGGATGCCGCAGGAGACACAACGGCCGCAGCAGAGTCCATAACAGCCGCACCAGGAGACATGACTGCCGCAACAGTCTCTACCTGATCCTGAGGCTGCAGGGAGGAGACAGATATTGCTGGCTGCTGCCCTCCTTCGTGGTCCATGGAGCAAGCAAACAACGGCAAGATCATATAATTATAGTCAATTGGACGTATACACTGCAGAAGATTCACTTGAAGACCCAGCGAGCGATGTTCGATTCTCTGCTGCGCGGCGAGCTGAAGTTGAAGACTGCAGCATCAGCTGGCTCGATATAGAAGACCCCCTGGCACGCAGATAGGCCTTTAGGCGAACAACAACGTTACACGCAGACAGACACATGAACAGAAAGACCTTCCCATTTTATCCACTATCAACTTTTCAGCTAGAGGTATAAGTACTTGTCTATGACCTTGAGTATCAGTGCAGCATGAACCCCCTGCAAAGTGCTGCAGCAGCGTGCAGCGCTTCTTTTACAGTACACCAGACATATACATACTCAGAAATATACACGCTCGTATACATCTATATATATGTATACACAGAGACATACATACGTACATACATATACAGACAGAGAGATAAACAGATAAGAAAGGATATACCTACGTGTTGTGCATGCATGTAAAGATCACTCTGCTTCTCTCTCTGTCTGTCTCTCTGTCTCTGTCCCCCTCTCTCTCTCTCTCTCTCTATACATATATATATATGTATATACATCCACTATATAGATGAAGGCATATCAGTGGGCGTGTGCATGTATACATGCACAGACTACCTCACTGGGGGTGCAGTAAAGAAAAGGTGCATCGTGGAGAAGAAAGGCCGCTGAGCTAGATGAACTCATCGAGGGAAAGAAAGCAAGCGACTCTCTTCGCTATTTAGAAAGATACAGGAGGCACGCGTTGAGAGCTAAAAGCCAAACATGCACCTTTCTGCAGCCAATGTCTTGTGTGGAACTACTTCCAAAAAGAGAAGTTTGTGCCTAGGAGAAGAAAGGTACGTGCAACGAGAAAAACAGCAAAACGCACGGATACGAAACCCAAGAGTGTTCACCGAAGAGGACGACGCGGGAAAAAGTGAAAAAAGGCAAGTGAAACGATGGTGGAGGCAAAGTAGGACTTCTTCAAGTAAGACACGAAAAGTGAAAACGAAGGTGAAGACGCGGAAGGCTAGTAGATTCACACGCGAAAGGACTGGTAAAAGTCAGCCCGTAGATATCCTTCCGACGCAAGGAGAAGCGAACAGAAGTAAGGGAAGTTTCTTCAGAGAGGTGAATGTGGAAAACGGTCGAGGAACCTGCGCCACAGGCAGTTGATAGAGGTGGGGTAACGTATGATTTCAGGTGAATGCCGTGGATCAGAAAGACAAAAAACGAACGAGAGAAATCGCTGTGGAAGTCCACTTACGGAGGAAAGAAAGCGAAGAAGCACGGCGGTACCCGTAAACGAGCGAGAGAAATCGCTGTGGAGGTCGACTTACGGAGGAAAGAAAGCAAAGAAGCACCGCGATACCCTAAATTCGGCGGGGAAACGGTGAGAAGAAGAGAAAGAACAAAGGGAAGAAAGTTGATTTAGATAGCCAGATCCCGCAGGAAAGGAGAACGAGATGAAGAAAGGAAAAGATAGGCGGCCAGCGTCAAGAAACACCGGACGGTGCCTTGCCCACGGGGATGAACGGCGGCGCAGGTGCATGCGTGTGCTGCAGACCATTGCTGCAGCAGCAGCCACGCCAGTGTTTGCAGCAGCGGCAGGAACCAGGCCAGTGCTGCAGCAGGAGCCGCTTCGAAGGTGTTCGTTTCGTGCTGCTGTTGAAAGTAGGGAATGCCGAGTGTTCTTCCAAATCTTCCTCTGTGTGGAGATATGTCTTTATATAAGTTTTTAGGCGCTGCAGCAGGAAGAGTTGGCAGCAGTTGCTGGTGTGGGTGCTGCTCCCTAGGAGTGGCGGCTGCCCCTTCGAAACAGCAGCGTCACAACAGCAGTAGCAGCAGTAGCACGAGGAGTGATACGGAGCTTCCTCTTTGAAGAAAGAGAAGTTATTGGTTGGCAGGTGATAGACCTGAGACTACGCGAAGCTTTAGCGTGGTTCCTTCTGTTTCGTTCCCTAGTTGCTCTGGCAAATTTTCTTTAGCTGGAGCTTATACTCTCTTTGAGGTTTTTTTTTTTATATATAACGGGTATCGTGCCGTAGAGAGATTTTTACAGGCTCGCACGTGGATGTGGACACATCCTGCCTGCTGCAAGCGTCCTTTACCCACGCAGAAACTCTCTGGACCTGCTCATGCGGAGTCTCACTCACTAGGAAAATGCTGTCTTTCAATTCCTCTAAAACCCCAAGAAGCCGTAGAATTACATGCGAGAGCTTTCTACTGTTGCGCGTCCTCTGATTTCACGTCTCCTGCCCTCTACAACGAAGTACATGAGTACAAGTGTGTGTGCGTGCATGTATGCAACCAGCTTCACAACTACCATAGAATACTCTTTCTCTCTTTCTCTCTCTCTCTCTCTTTCTCTTTCTCTCTCTCTCTCTCTATATATATATATATATACATATATGTATATATATTATACATACTATAATATATCCATTATACGATTCTTCTATAGTTATACCCACGGGTGTGTATATATGGGGATGTATGTATACAAAAAAAAAACACGTGCATTGGCGGAGCAAAGATTATGTAAAAATGCATGCAAATATATATATATATATATATTATATATATATATATATATATATATATATATAACAGTGCAAACATCGTGTACGTATGTAGTTGTGTACGTATATATATATATAAATATGCCTCTGTATATATAC
>CATKUM010000495.1:0-30196 GCA_949786405.1 Onychomys arenicola
ACGTTATAAATTCACCTTTGTAAAACGCTCACCATCGGTGTTACTGCGCGACTTAGTATGTTTGACCTGTTACTAGCTGTGTACACGCCACAGGGCCGCGGTGCGCACGTTTGAGCACACGCAGCAGCACATCCTGTGACGGTCTCGCGGCACCAGCAGCACTAGTGGAGAGAAGCTCCGCCAGCAATTATAATGATACCGGCGCAGCCAGCATATGAACAACACTACCAACACATACGACGCTTGCAGCTGATGTGACAAGAAGACCAATGTAAGGGCCCCTGCGACGCAACAGAAACAGCAGTAAGCGATAAGTACGGGATCCTCATCGCGAAGGCAGCGGAGTCGGCAGTTACTGTGTGAGACAGCGGATGATGGGCACTGCTAGTGCATACATAGATTCCATCGTTCTCTGTTCTGCGTTCCTTTCCAGTCTCAAGGTGGAGAAGTTGGCGAGCTCTCAATGTAGCCTTCCGAGATACTCTTGCTCTCTGCACATTCAGGAAGCTGCCTCACTGGCTTTCAGGGTTGTGCACGTGCTGCTGCATACACGATGGTGTTCGTGTGCTTTCATAGGTAAAAAATATTGGCAAGGTCTCTTGGTGTACGTCCCGCACAGAAGTCCTTTCGTCTGGAAGCGTCACGCCACACATACAATAACCGTATTGACCGGTTGAGAAATACGTGACTCCGGCGTTACGTCGAAAAACCATTCCTCCAGCATTTAACCGCGCACCTACGCGGTGGTGCACGTGAAGTAACGGCTTGCGTGCGTCACCGAATTGTGACAGGAAGGGCGAAGGCGTTTCTGAGACGCTGCAGCGCACTTAGTCAGCCGGGACTTTACACGCGTGCATACGTACACCGATACAGAGCGGCAAACCTACGTGTAACTCAATGCGCCTCTACAGCGAACTTGCCACTACTGACTGGAGCGCTGCTAGTGGGCATGTGGGTTTCGCTTATTTCGTTTAGTAGACAATGCAGAGCAGTGGCACACGAGTATGTGCGGCCCCTATGTAGCGTTGAGGTCGCGTCGCCTGCAGAAGCTGCGTCAGCGTATTTCTCGATTGCGATTGCAGACAATCGTCCTGTACGTGAGTCCCATCGCTGCAGGTCACATGTGCGAAGATATAGAGCAATGCCCTCGATGACTTTTCACCCGCGTATTTCCGCATCTGCCTTAAAATACTTGTCGCCGTTCAAGTCCGAACCACACGCTGCTGGTCCCGGTGGTTAGTGTTAAGCCGCAGCCACTACACCAACGTCGGCGCAACTGGTCGGGCCGCGCTCCAGCAGCAATAGTGGGAACGGAAAGAACGAGCAGTGTTACATTAGTGCAGCCTGCCCATCTCTGCACTTCACTCTATGCATACGTATCTATGTGGCATGCCATACACTAGTTGTAAGGCAGTGCAGCAGCTGGTGTCACCGTGGAAGTGGCAACGGCAGAATACGACTGAAATCCCGCATGACGCCTCTGCATCAAATTAGCACTGCTGTTTCTAATGTTGCTATCGCAAGACGTTTTGCCTGGGAGTTTCACGAGTATTTTAGCGCCGCTGTTGTTGCTGTATGCCAGCATCGAGGGTGCCCGTAGTGTGCTACGCGGCGTACTTTTAAGCACGCCCGCTACACACAATTCGTACTACACCAGTGCTCTAATAGCCACCGCTTTCTGCTGCTTTCCCTACGACGTTGTACCATCCCGTAAATCGTACGTGACAAGTATTCTCGCAGTAGCTCCGGGTGCGCCAGTGCCACCTACTACTAGCATGTAGTCGTCATGTGGTTTGGCTGTTGGTACGTTACTACCACTACGCCAGCTCCAGTACGCCGCTACTACGACTACACTACTGAGCAATACTGCTGCACAGGTAGCACAACCGCCCCTTCAGCTATTGCTACAATAGTATCATAGTAGTTCGCACGGATAGAAATAGGAGAGTGTATAGTATAAGCCGCCGTTGCGGCAAGTATCACGTCACCCGCCGCAACCTGGTACGCACGATGGGGCAAGGGTAGTAACCAGCTCCAGTAGAATTGCTCGTACAAATAATCTGTGCCCCACTCGTAGCTCTAACCAGTCAGCTGCTGCTGCTGCTGCTACGCCACCACCATGTAAGCACTCCTCTACTGCCCGCAGGAGGCTGGCGCCGCAGTAGCACAGCAGCGCTGATACGTCTACGGTTGCCGCAACGGTGGTGTTGCTGCAGCCTGTACTGGTGGCAGCGTCCACGCTACGGCTACAACCATGCTACTACTACTACGACCACAGCTTCCACGGTGCTGCTACATACGGCAGTTATCCTCTCTCCCATAAGTATATGTAGTAATACTGTGCCAGGCACTGCTACTACGTGTGCCCCGTCGTATTATCTCCGTACTACGAGCTCTATTGCCGTACTATACTATACTAATACAACGCTACTGTACGACAACTCTGCCACTACATAGGATTGAGTATTCAACTGCAGCGGCGCTGCTGGTGTTGCTCAGTCGTGCTAGTGCTGCAAAGCAAGCGGTAAGTATCCCTATAAGGCCGTCATTTACTACAGAAAGAAAGAGGACGACGCAGCAGCAGCAATAGGAAGAACAGTTCAAAACCAGTCTTCCAGCACGTAGTGGCAAGAACCAAAGGTCCTGTCCTTGGTGTTTTACACTTCTCGCTGCTACTGCGACACTTATGCTTCGTGCCAGAGATTCTGAATTATATCTGCGGCCGCGGCCGCTCCATTACTTTCCCGTAGGAACCGTAGGACAGCAAGACTTTCCATTTTGTGTGTGTACCCAACCCCTGCTGCTATCGCTGCGGGGGCTCACTCTCCTACTTCTGTATTAGCCCTCTCCCTCGTCTCTAAGTATCGGCTCTGTACATTTGTACCATTCTGTGTACCGACTGGAGGACTGAGAATACTCCAGTTTCGCTTGACCAGCGTTACACTCATGTATGTTGTATCAGAGCTCTTACTGCCTGTACTTGTGAAACTCTGTGCTCTCTGTACGAGCGTTACTGAGCGTGTGGATTTTCTAATCGCGGCATTGACTGAGAGGTGTGTGCTGGTACACTTCTTGTTCCATCTGTCCATCGACGTGTGTGTGCGTGTGGGCGTTTCGTGGGTGGCGTGTATAGGCAGCACGCGGCATAGTGCTTTCACGCTAAGCAACTCGACTTTATATAATGACACGGAGAGTAGTATTACTATGAAGGTGCTGTAGTATTAACAGACAAGTACGTAGGAGCAGTATACGCGGTTCATATAGTGTCCATGTGGACGATTGTAGCACGCCCCCCAGCAGGGCGAGCTGAGCCACAGCTTCTGTGTGAGTGCCCAGGTAGGGCAAAGGTTGGGATGTCTTTTCGTGGTAAAAGTTTATAAGCCTGGCTTCACGTGTGTGTGAGTAAAGTGGGGATGTAACGCATACTTTCCAGCTTAAAATTTTAACAATGGAACTATGCTGGAGAGGACTACGCTAGCACGTGGAGAGGATATCTGTGAAAAGAATGTAACGGTAGAAATAATGTACGACATGCAGTATGTAGATTTCAGCAAATGTATTGGGGGAAGCAATTATTCATAAGCCAGAAGAAGTAACCTTTGTGTGTTTTTTCTCTCTTTTCGTTCAGCCGGCAAAAGTGGAACTGTCGGAGTTGGCCCTAAGCAGGCGGATTCCACTAAACCGGCTACGGTGCTGTGAGCTTTGTGGAAAAGAGACCCAGCTTCGCCCTGTGTTGTGGTCTCTGCCGTGCTACCCGTGCTACCGTCAGTTACAATTCTCATGAGTCGTAGAACAGACGTTGTGCCTTTGACCCGTATTAAACGGATCGACATCCTTTGTCTTCACATGCTGTTGCCGCTCCTGCTCCGTGTTGCACAGAAACTTGCCACTTTCTGCTGACTGGGCCTGTAGTGAAGGTGTTTGTATGCACTTCTGGTTACATCTCAGTGCGACCCAGTTATCGTCTTTCCTCACTACAGGACTAAGAGTTTTACATTTTGTCTTGGCTCTTTTTTTGCTATCATACTAGTCTCCTGTTCTGACTGTTTGTTCAACTCTTCGGCACTACAGTTTCCCCGTCGTTGTTTCACAATGGCGAAAGACGCAGCAGCCAGTACCGACAAAAAGAAGCGCGTGGCGCGGAGGAAGAAGGACCCCAACGCACCACGCCGGGGTCTGTCAGCGTTTATGTTTTTTGCGAAGGAGAAAAGATTGGAGATTGTGAATGCAAACCCTGAATTGAAGTCTCAAATGACGAAAGTAGGAAAAATGGTGGGAGAAGCCTGGGGGAAACTTCTGCCGGAAGAGAGAAAACGCTTTGAAGATATGGCTGCGCAGGACAAGGCTCGGTATCTCACGGAGATGGCGGCCTTCAAGAAGCAATAATGGACAGCTATGTCCATCGGGTGGCAGCGTCCACGCACACATGGAACAAGAAATAAAGACAGAAGAGGCCGAAGTGGAAGACGTTGCAGTGCCACGGGCCAAAGGAAGGCAGTGAAGATAAACGGAAAAGGTGAAGGTATGTGGTGGGAAGAGATGTCGAAGATGACAACTGCAGGAGAGGAGCGGGAGGAGGAGGTGACAGGCAGCAAGAAGAGTCAGGCATCAAGCGGAGAAGCATGCAAGTCGCCGAGTTTAGAAGACGAAACCCAAGGGAGCGAGGTGGAAGACTTGCTAAAGCGAGATGGAATGGAGTAGGATCGGAAGGACGCAGAGCGTGTCAAGGGTGGTAGCGAAGAGATAGGGAGAGATTTTTTTAGACGAAAGAGACTGGAGATGCGTACCAGAAGTGATTCGTTTTAAAAGCAGTCTAATATGCACATCAGAAACGGAAACTTCGTCCGTAGCGAACTCCTGTAGTCCCATGAAACAACCAATACTGTTTGAAGTATTGAAGAAAGTCAGCATCCGTGTAACACCTTCGCCTCTACAGCGACACTCTCATTTATACCGTGATCTCATCACGCGTATTAGGGTAACACCCTCGTTACTCCTGTAGAGTACTTCCTCCTCTTGTTACAAACGTCCGTGGTTTCCTCAACAGGAACTCTTTTACTGCAACTGCTCCTTTTGCGATGATGCTTTGCTGTCTCCGCTAGGACACCACTATCACGTCCCATGCCATCCCTGCTATGGTTCACTTGTTGATCTCGCCTGCTATGATTAAGTGTGTCGATATTTCAGAAGGAGCAGGAAAGGAAGGTTGCGCATCGTTGGGCAGCTGTAGAACGATATATAATTGCTGCAGCAGTTGGTAGGGTTCAACTGGCGGGGAGCTGGCTGGTATAAGTGGAGACTGGGAGTTGGAGGAGTAGAAGAAAAAGAGGGAGGAAGGTGGGAGAGTTCCACGTCAGGCAGCAGGAGAGACGGCTAGAGGAGAATAAAGCAGAAGCAGGTCAAGAGATAAGTGAAAGAAGGGTTGCAAGAAGTGAATGACTGAGCATGTGTGCGTGCATCTATACAACGTTGCGTGTGCCACTGTGTGATAAGATGGAACGAAGGCTGTTCTGTCATTAGTTTGAAGAAAAGGAAGTATTCCTAGTGAGTGTTGGGAAGCTGCTCGCATTCACCTCGAAAGCGAATATAACGAGGAGGAAGGAGATTTTTCTGCTAGAAGGTACATGGACGTTGAAAGAGGTGATGATACAGGGTGCTGCCAGAAAGGGGCATTTGCTGCTTCGTGGACAAAGTGATGGCACGTACACGCGCTGTATATAAAGGTCTATATATCCAGGTGTAACTCCGTGCACGGATCAGAATTCACGTCTCGAGTTCATACGCACATGTGTATGTACACTCACGTCTTGTTCACCTTCGACAGTAATTCTTCCAGGAAAAGGATTGTGGTAACCACAGGCCATCTTCCAGCAGATTTTGGCCGCGGAACTTGTGTGCGCGCGTGCCGTACTTCATCGCTTGAGCAATACGAGTGAGCAATATACACTACTCTTCGCCCCTGCATCGGCAGCGAGCAACAGGCTTTGCTATACTGCATTTGCGATGGCGCAGGAGACAACCACCTTCAGATCAGTGAGTAGAAAGTAAGAAAATTCTACCACTTCCATAATTACCACACACGTCCGAATGTATACACATTTGGACATTTGTAGATTGTCCACGCATATCCCCTCAGTCTGCCTTTCCACGAACAGGAATCTGATATTTGTATACAGATAGACATACAAATATCGGAGTATACGCGTGCAGGTACGTACGTAACAACACCTCCACCACATAAATTCTTGTGTCTTGTTGTAGCACTGCCGGCTGCCGTGAGCGGCCGCTATCTGGTGCGATAATAAACTACGCAAGAGCATGCACTACCGGACGTAAATATACATTGGAGCATACGTCTATATCATGTGTACGTACATGCATGGGTCACGTGCGTGTAATGGAAGTAGTCAGCCACATGTCGCTGTAAATGCCGTGCCACTGCCGAGTATGTACAGGGACAGGCTGCTTCTGCGGCGGTTGTATTGCTAGTGCTGTGTTGGGCTTCTAGTTTTGTGCCTGCATATGGCTGGCACGCCAGTGGGCCTAGTCGATCTATTCACAGGAAAGGTGAACTGCACGTTTAGAACGCTGTATTTATACACGCGATACGCGTTTCTTAAAGAATGGGGTTCAGTGGCCTTGTGTCTGCATATATCCATAGATGTGTATTCTAATTTATTCTGATACAAATACGCATTATCTCTCGAAGACTCAAGCGTCTGAAATGAAAAGCATCCTTCACAACGTAGCGGTGCCGGAAAGCTGTCATCACCACTTGCGCACACTTAGATGCGGGGACGTGTATGTCAACACGCCAAGCGTACCTCGGAGAACCACATAATCAACTTTGACGTGTAAATAAAGCACATATTGCCAAATCTGCTAAATGATATTGCACTGGACTCAGGCTGTGCTGCAGTTACCCTCGCTAATGCAGCTGGTCGACGAAGTCGCCGTAGCACCACTATCCGTAGGAGTTTCTGTCTCAAAACGTCGACACGCATGTAACGCAGCTACGGCAATACAGGATGTGTGGCTTCGAATGGAGAACCTGGAGAATATGGTATACGTAGGGAGGGGGAGCGGATTCGTTCGTCCTCTTTGACGTAGCTCCCGGTGCTGCAGACGCACTAAAGTGGTGCACTCTTCGTAGACACGATTGAGACACGGTCTACCCACGCAAAATGAGCGCACACATCGAGACACGTCTATTCTTATGCACGCTCAGCTTGAGCTACATTGGACGTGCGCATGCCGATCGCGCGGGCAGCGAGCCGCCCCCAGGTGAGTAAGGCTTATAATTGCAGATATATGTTCAAGAAGCTGTAAAGGCAGTCGTACCTGTCGGCATGTGTGACCTGACTGAGAAGACATCTGCCTCACGTAACAATCTCAGAAGAGTTGCTTCCTTGAAGATTTGTGTCACCACTATCATATTAAAGTATACAGCATAGTGTACTTGCTAGTTTGTTTATCTGTATTTATGTCTTTATGTCTAATGCACATCTCTGCACATAAGCTGGTGACACACTGTACCCGCAGTACACGTACACAGTGTGGCCTATGCAGGTACAGATACATGTGCGTGCCAGTGCATGTACGCAGGGCAATATACTTCCGTCAGCTGCGCTTTTCAACGTCTTCCATTGAAAACTTTGGACGCTTACAGGTCTCGCCTGCGGATTCGAGTGTAGGTGCTTTGCGCTTACGGTGAAGAAGGCCGATGGTTGTTTGTCTGTTCACATACACATATAATACGGTTTTTTGGTGTAATGCAACACTTATGCATGAGCACGAGTGTAGAGTCTCGCGTACGCCATATGTTTACGCGCAAACGAGTATATGAGTTCGGTGGCCAGACACTCAAGAGTATGGAAAAGAAATTAGTGGATGTACGTAGGCCGCCACAAGCGGACTCGAGCAGTAGCGTATACTAGAGCACAAAAAAGTCGTTTAGTGTTTGCTCACAGACATATAATCCAGCACACAATATAAACGGCGTAGTCGTACAATGACGGAGGCATACGCACGGACAATATTCCTCGGCAATGGTACGACACCCGTAGTAGCTCAAAAAATTAGCGATGCCGTGCATCCAGGATATCAACTTTTGTGTGTCGCTCTTTCCACGATCCGAATTATACACCCCATATAGATATATATATATATAGATATATATATATATATAGATAGTGTTCACTAAGTTTTACCGAACTGTAGCTTGATTGAATTGGTGGGCAAGTTCTTTGGTGTTGCTGATGTATTGGACTGAGCCGTTCTGTAAATGGTGTCGATACCTCAGCATAGATATTCATATATTTGGAATCGCGGGCTCATTCGGGTATATGTCGCCGCTTTGTATTACAGCTCGTTCACACATATGCATTTAAATGTATATCGCAGCAAGCTCATTTACATGATCGAGAATGAAATGCTATGGCGCTGAAAGGCGCTTGCGTGCAGACGGCATCAGTACAGAGTAAACGGCTCGATAAAAGCAGTAACCAGATTGAAAGACAACAGTCCAAAACATAGAGGCACGTGTGGTCTGAGCTTGAAATGTCACAGACGGGTGGTATCTGCGCAGTTTCTACACACACACACACACGTATACGTTCGATTCGCGAGAGACAACACCATACATCTACCCACCCATCTAGCTATATATATATATATATATACCTATCTATTTATTTATTTATCTATATAGCTGTCTCTCCAGATATCTGTGTGCATATTGTAAGGAGAGAGAAAATATACAAAGTAAAGGATAGGTGTATAATGGGACAGATATATAAAGAGTGCATAGCGTTCATGTAGTCGAACGAGCGCGAACTGGTGTACATACGTATTTATATAATGTATGAATACACACACATATACCCTTCACTTTTGCAGAGCGACATACAGATTTGAAGGCGTCTTCAGCCCTATCCACCAGCCAAATATCCAGATGGATGACGCCCTATTTCCGCCTCCAAGTTCACTTATTCACATGTACGTACAATAACTGCGTGTAATGAAGCCGCGAACAAACATCCACCTGATGCAAAGTCTGGAGAACTCCTGACATACAGATGCCCACCAAATCCGACAGATGTAGTTCCCACTTACTCTTGTGAATGAACCATCAGCTGTACACAGCCTGCCCCTTCACGTGTACCCACAAATCGAGTTGTGGCGAGAACATCGAAAGACACATACGTTGTTTACTTGGCAGTCTGCGGTATGATTGTGCCGCTCTTGGGTCGACGCGTAGGTACTGCGTGCTAATAAGTACGCGCATTGTGATCTTGTGCATCATGGATTCATATTGATGTACACTCGACGTGGAAAACTCACGGCTGCAAGCAGCTGCCTCAAATATCTACCATGTTATATGTACGGGATTGAAGCACAAAAGATGCTTCCTGTGAAATCAGAGAGCTAACGCTCTGCGTATAGTGGGGGGAGATAATCAGATACGCAGTACACTGCGTTACCGTACGCCTATGTTTTGTGTCGACCGACCTCCCTGCTGTCTAGTAGGCTGTATATTTGTGTGGTCTTCTATCATTCTATCTATTTGTTCTACGCAGCACCTCGACGTGCTTTGTTACTATGCCAGTTTACCTTCTTTCTCTGAGAGATGAATATATCGCTATCCATCCATCTACATATCTATCTTATATGCGATACTTTGACAAGCTCTGTTTCTATGCAAGTGTTCATTCACAGGCGTTCGTAGGTGTAAGTGCAGTTTCTAGTCGTCTTGTGAATTTGTATCCCTACACTACATGCGCCCAAACACGTGTTTGCAGTGTGACACGGGCACTAACTAACTATCGCTGTGAAGGGCCAGGCAAGCGCTCGTCTCTAAACTCTCCGTCACAAATATTTCACTCAGTCGCGCTCTGGGTGTCTGCAAAACGCTTCGTCTCCTGTCAAAACTTTTGCATGCGTGGCTTTGAGACGAAAGCGAAGTTTCGCATTGTTGTGGGCCGTTCGAAGTGGCACTCACGGTTGTGACACTGGGACTCGCTTTTTTTTTCTTCAACCGCGCTGTGAAAATGGTAGGTTCATGGACACCTACTCAATACTTAACTTCCGCCTATTTATTCGCACTTATGCTGGTACAGGCAACACGAAAAATTCCGCTATAATATATTAGTATAATACATACGGTTGAGTCAGTAGGTCGCCGATCGTGGTGAGCTACCACTAGACCGGATTTTTCTAGTGATCGGCCTCTCTTCAACGTTCTGGCTTTGCATGGAGGACTGCTAGAGATTGGCTTGCGTTTAAATATTATCTATCAATACAAGGACGCATCAAGCCATATACATATGTCTGCGCGCGCATGGCTGGTATCTACATGCCGTTCGAAGCACTTCAGCCTCTCGCAGCATCCCAGTATACAGCTCTTCACTGTTCATGTTCTATTTTTTACCTTGAAGGAGAAGACGTCTGCGACTATGTCTACTAATCACTTTCCTCTATGTGTATCTGTACCTTGTGTATCTGTAGCAGGGGGAAAGACTAAGCTATAATATTTTTGGGACCACTGAATCTGACAGCAGGAAGTTGCTGTGCTATAGTCTTTGCACCGAATGTTTCCACCTCCAAATTCCGCATTCGCTGCGCATTCGAATTACGAAAGTTAAGTGAAGAGTCTGGATTGATCACACGCGTAGGGAATTTATGTCCCTCTCAAAATTGATTCAGCAATAGCCACAATTGAACTGTTGGTGATGCGGAGAGTGTCCGGTTACTTCCAAGTTGCGGTTGCTGATCGCGCCTATGACAGACATTGTAGAGCAACAAGCTTTTGTGGAGCTGGATTACTTCGTTATGGTGGAAAACAAGCGTGCATACAGGTCCCACTTTTATTTTTTCTCCTGCCTTGTCTGATGTTCTGAGTTCTGCGGGTCTCTCTTATTCGCTTGCTTTATACCATATCTCATCTGAAGGAAATTTCCCACATTGGCTGACCGTTTTCTAGATGACCGGCAAGCACTTTCGGCTAATCTACAAAAACAGGGAGGAAGCTTCTGTGAAACATTACTAGCCTGTTTCACTGACGCTGTTCGACGTTCTTCCTTTGTTTCACTGATTCTTTTGCACTTTCGTTACTGTAGCTAGATTTCAGTAGGCAAGATTAGTTTTTTTTTAACGGTATATCGTAGACGCTTCATGTTTTACATCTTTTCAATTGTCAACGTCATTCCTCTGCGTGTGCGTGATTTCGCAGCCGCATTTCTGCGCATATGTCAGGCGGAAAATGGGACTTCTTTTCTTCAACGTTTCCTTGTCGTTAGTGCTTCTTATTCTTCGTCTGGAACAAGAGGAAGGCAGAGCAGACCTTACACTTTAGGTGCTGGTATTCGTTCCGATATTGGCGAGCCTCTGTATGTTATCGTCGTGTAACTGTCTACAACGTAACTTCCCAGTTTCATCTCAGAGAGCGGAAAGACATGTGAGCCGCTTGCCTCGAAGGTTTTTCGCTGTAGTATGAGTATGTGTGTGCACACTGGTGTTATTTCCCAGAAGTGAACATGTGAACGCCTATAAAGCACGCTCGCACGCAAATCGGGGACACAAGAGGAAGTGAAAGTCGCCTTCAGTACTCCTTGTTCAGTAGCGTCTTCCTCTTTTTGCCTCATTAGAGTAAAATCCACTCAGGAAAGTTGCTGGCCTGTGGTCTCGTTTCTGTGTTTAAGGTTTACCTACTTGTGAACTCTGACCTAGGAAACTCTCGTTCAAAGTTTGATGCGTCAGTACCTCTGTGTATGTGCAAGGTACACCGTCTGACTGACCAGGCGTACAACATGTTTACCTGGATATTATAGGACATTAGGCGGTCTATGGAATAAGTAGCCATTCCACGTATACTCGAGGAATTGCACGTCTCGATGGTAGTGCATTTGTCCTGGTGCACACTACTGGTGGATGATTTTTCAAACTTCGTCTCCTTTTGGCCATTTCCAACTTCCCTTAGACATCTGGAGATTCCTACGAGGAGAAGGCCCCCGGGTCTCGTATATTTTTGGTTCCATCCTACATTTGTCTGCAGGCGCGAATGCGTAGGGTTTTCATTTGGTTGATCTGTCGAAGTGTATTGAACGCTTTGAGCGAAGATATACAGAGAACACCACGGAGACAAAGCCAAAGGCTTAGCACGTCCTCCTTCGAGACAAATCACCATACACTGAATGGATGTTAACGGATAATCGTTTTCATCAGTCTATTTAGTGAGTTGTCAAATGTGTGTGCTCGCCTCAACGAAGTAGTCATCCACATTTTGAACTCACAGGACGTGTCTGTGAATTTGTAGTGTGTGAAGGGAGGAGAAGGATTCTGCTTGAGGCAGTTTCCAGATAAGCAATACGCAATGCAATGATGTGCGTCTACATTTAGTAAGACGGAGAGCGGCTTGCAAAAGAGTATGAGGCATTTACTGAAGACTATGTCTCCCCTACCATCAAGCAGCTATTCCGTTAGTGCATCCCACTCAATAGAGGAGTGGAAAATGTAGCTGACGATATAGTGAACGCATACTGCTTCAAGCAGGATCGCCCACATCATGATGTGCTAGTGTCAGCAAGAGCGTTTTGATATTATTTCAATTTCGCACATGTACGCTCTAATATCTCGTAAAAACGTACTCATACACTCGTGCGTTACTGCACAGATTCGCACACTTAAGCAAGTGTGTCCGTCCGTTTATACCTATCTATCTATATTTACCTAAATGTAGTACGTGTACCATTCTCGTATGCGTGTAGAAGGTGTGCAAAACACGGCAGTCGAATGTCTGACTGTGTCTCCTTGTACACCCACGTGTACGCACATACGCATGGGTACGCAGTAGCGCATTCTATGTACTATATTTCATCAGTTGTGAACACTGTTTTAGCGTCACGATCTCCACAGGAGGTTTTTTACGGAGTGGTGCAGTAAGGAAGGTGTCCAGAAGGAACGGCAGCGCCTTACTGAAGCTATGTGATTCTGCGTTTCCATCAGAGTGTAAGCCAAGTCTACTTCTGGCTTCCCCAATAATGTAACAGTCAACAATCGCTTCTGCATCCCGCACTCACGTGTCCAGCTATATGTATGTAGTTTGTATACGTATATGCTTATACACTTTTCACCATGTGTGCTGTTAAGTAGTATACGAGTATTATTTGACGGTGCTTGTAAGAGCAAGACGGATACGCCTTGTAGAAGCATCGTCTAACATGGCATGACAGGTGCGCGCGTTAGATGTGTAATTGCTTTGTTGTGCATACCTGGCACTGAAGAGGATACACCATTATATATGTATATATATATATATATATTTACGACGACACACACACCGAATGCTTGTAAAGTTTCTCGTTTTTCTTTTTTTTTTTTTTTACCTGTACTAATTCTTGATGTGCCTCATGGTATATGTTTTTCTTCTGGACTTTTATTGGTTTCTTCCAGCAATGATGGCGGAGCCGACGCTGCAGTTCACATTGGCATGGCCTTGGGTATCGAAGACGAGCCGCAGCAAAGATTCACTCAGCACTGACGGAAGCGGCTTCGAAACTTTTGGCGAGGAAAACGCAGCCTGCAGTGTAAGGCTACTGTACTTATAGAGGCATAGTGGTATACCCGCATACGGAGATCTGCAGAAGCTTGATTTATATTGATAAAGGCTTTGTGTATAGGCATCTGTACATTGACGGTCGCGGAAAATAATAATATATGTATAAAGCTTGTGTAACTGATATGCGCCCACATACTTTGTACATATATATATATATATATATACATATATGCATACAATGCTTGCTGGTCACACCAGTGGTTTTTTTTATTCTTTTGCTTTATTGCAGTTTTTCCGTAATGAGCTGGAGCTGCTGGAGTGTGCCGTAGCAGAAGAGAGTAATTCTTTCGAGGCAGAAGAGACGGCACATGGCGAGAGACGCCCTTCTGCCATTCCCACTGGTTCGGTAAGTGCTAACTGTGACTGCTGACAGAAGCGTGTACTGCACTTCGCACTATAATCACGTGTAGTACGCGAGCGTCTTTTTCTAATTTTGTACTTCAGAAGCCCGCCAGACACGTCCGGTTTTATTGACCTTTTTATCAACGATTATTAACGTGTTGGTGTGTGACTTATACAGATGTGTGAGTGTTTTTTTTTGGTTGTATGCCAAGGAGAACGTTACTGATCAAATATCCATACTGGAGCTGTCTAGAGATCAGCATGACTGTCCACTGCTGTACATTTTTCACGTTATGAGCGTGTATCCCTACGTATCTAGACGTGTGCACGTGTATCTGGAGTGCTGCTGCAAGTGTATGCGCCTGCACCGGCCACGGACCATCAGCGTGTATTTGCAGCAATTCTTCAAACGAATTGCGTTATTGCATACATGTATGCATATATATCTACGTTTCCATCAACATGTGTAGCTTGTTCCAGTGTGGATACAAGTACACGTAAATGCAGTTGCTCTCATATGTGTAGTGATCTGGCACATTTATCAAGTTTGCTCATGATGTGGTGCATGTGATCTTGCAAAGTGAGTTGACGTGGTGGATTTTGTATTGCAAAGTGAGTTGTGAATGATTTTTATAACTACACCTACGTCTCTTCGTCTACGTAGAAGTATCTGTGTTATCCATTCTTTCGAAAGTGCTGCTGCTGATATAGGTGCTGTTGCTTTATTGATGGACGGCTATGTTCCGATCGAACTGTGGATGTACACGCAAGCCCACACAGCTGTACACAACAATACATATATATGCATACATATGTTGTCTGTCTCTGTATCATTTTGTATATCATACGGTCGAGAAGTCTCTTTATTTAGGTGAGCGTCTCACTTCACTTGTGCGTAAGTGCTTTATCCAAACACGCAGGTGTTGTCTCTGTAGTGCTCATGTTCATATGATGACTCGGGCCACTGCTACGCATGCTATTGCACAGGTGATGCGTGCCGTTCTTCGGGATGAGCTGTACAGGGCACTCACTGAGAGCACTCTTACTTCTCCAGGGGGCGCGCCAGCTGTAACCCCTGGACGACGCATTTCGGTGAAGTTTGTCGATCCCCAAAGCCATAATAGTACTCTTCGAGTGGACATCGGTAGGATTCAGGCACCACTTGTATATATATATATATATATATATATATATATACGCATATGATACAGCAAAAGACATTTCTCTCATGTACACCTACCTTTATAAAGTTCGTAAGATCAAGTAACTCGATCTATCGGGGGAAGAAGCATTTATATTTACGCACAAATAGATATACAGTGTATGCTACGCGCCTACATACGTGCGTAGGGATATATCAAGATATAGTCTGACACTAATAAACCTTCTGATCATACACGTGGGTATATGAGTCGAGGACTCTAGTTCTTCGGTTATGAAAGTGTGGGTAGATGCTTTTCTCTACGTGTATGTGTAAACAGTTTCCTGCTGAAGCTAGTAGACGCGTATGTGACAGAGCTGCCCGGAATTTCAATTTTCTTATTTCTGTATGTCTTCTCTTGCATCCAAGTAGGTGGTTGAGAAGCCATGTGCACACATACGTGTCTCATAGTTTAGAATATCTAGCCACGCGTGTATGCATTGATAGAGAATTCTACCAACTTATCTACATGTCTGTGTGCTGTGCATGGTTTTTCGCTATTTTCAGCTGCAGGTGATACCAGGGCGTTCTGGCTTTATTGTTCATCGAAGACGGTGGCAAATTAAATGTGCAAACTTTAGCACGCGTGTTTATAGACTTCACCTAGGAGCCCGTTAATCTACATGTACTATGCGTATCCATGTATTGAACGCTGATCTAGAAAACATTTGTGTACGTTTACCTGGTGTGTACGCGTGTAGTGAATACCTAACCAGGGGTAGGAAAAAATTAAAATATCTTTGCAAAGTACCTCATCGGCTGGAGTCAGTGTTAGATAGAAGCCCTGGATACGCTTGTATGTATGTGTGTATATCTGATAGTGCCCAAATTTTTGTGGACATTTACAGTAGACGGGTGGATATATAACAGTGGGAGAGAATACACTGTATACATCACTGAGTGTATATAAGACATATAGGAACTATCGTTTTTTAGAGCGCAGCAGTACTCTTACGTGTGATGGCATATAAACATGTGTGTATGGATACGTATATGTATATGACTTTACTTCTGTGAAGCACTACAGCGATATAGTGCAGATCGTTGTGGACAGATCTATTGCGTGTCTTCAGAGTGATGCGAGCCTAGAAACCGTCACATGGATATATATCGTGCACGCTATCTTCTCATATTACCTTTCTGTATATACGTAGCGCTTTCCTGCGCTGATAATGTTTATAGCCGGAGTAGCGTCGATACCTGTTAGCCACTTGTGTGTAAGCATTTATACGGTGTGTAAATATGGCAGTCCGCATGCTGTGGATCTGCACAATGCATGTATACGATAAGATGGCTGCCTATCTTGCACCTTTAGCGGGTGTCGTTATTAAAAACGTTTTTGCCACAGCCTAAAGAGCAGAGAAAGGGCGTTGCAGACTGCTCCGCGGCTTCCAGTGGGTTTTCTAGCAGCAGGCGTGGCCATCTTCAGAAGAGTCCAGCCGCGCTGCGGCTGTCAGACACATGGGCGTTATTGTGGATCTTCAGAAATTTTTGCAGCACCTCTTTCGTTCAATTACACCGCCGCCACTTCTGTCAGGGCGCCTGTGCTGTTGTTGGTGTTGCAGCTGATGTCATGGGTGGCTGCGTTTTTCGTAGTTGATATTATTGCTGCTGTGACTGCTTTGTTCCTTGCTTCTGGTGTTGTCGTTGGCACTGCGGTTATGGCTGTTCTTGCTGCCGCTGTTGCAGGCCGGAAAGTCATGTGGGGCGACGTAGACGTGAAAGAGTTTGAAAGGGAAAAGGAATGGAGTCCGGAATTCGAGCAGCGTAAGCCACATGTGTGCAACGGTGGAAGGCACATTGGCGCCTACACGTTTGCCTCTGAGCATATGCATGTGTACGTGTCTCTCGATGAAGCTTCATGCGCTTGTACGTATATCCGACAGCATATACGCATATCTAATACACTCACACATAGTGTGTATTTTTTCCATATATTCGTACTATGTGTGTAATGGCTGTATATGTTATAATATTACTACGTATATTTATGCAGTTGCGTAAGGAAGAAGGTGCGCCCGCTCATGAGTATGCAAGCATGTGAAGAAGCGTAAAGCTCTGCGTATATATCCGCGTGCCTGTGTCAACCTTTCACGTCGAAGTCCACAGAAAAGCGAAAATTAGCAGAAATCTCTATGGGTATCACAGGTTTACCTCATTCCAGCACACCATTTTTGACTTCTTCTTTTTTCACTGATCACGTACCTATGTTTGTTGTCCTTTCTACGCCTTCTTGTCTCCTGCACACGTACGCACGTCTGGACTCGTGTCTCTGCCTATACGCGTGTAGGAGTGGATATGCGCATTATTCGTGTCTCACCTATCGGTGGGCCTATCTCCTCTTTCTGTTTATTCGTATATATATGTGTGTTTGTGAATCTATATATATATATATATATATATCCGCCCTTATATACGTGCATATATATATATATATATATATCCGTATATTTAGCTGTCGTATACACGTTCACTTTTTCTAACGATCCGAACTGTTGCAGATATGGTTATCTGTGTACGTGCGTTTTTTAGTGTAGATTTATCAATGTATGCACACATAGACGTGTATCTGTGGCCAGGTGGTGGTCGCGGTAGAGTGATGGCAGTTGTCTTTTACGGTATATAACGGCTCGAGTTATTAGTCGTCGACAGATATACTGGTTATAATATACTATATGAACACTGTTCAACCTCAGCACTTACACATACACATTCGCGTGCATGCGAGCCAAAACAGAACCGCATACGTTTCTTTTGGTTTGTTGTATTTCCAGCTGTGCTACGTGAGGAGCAAAGTACAGGACCAGCAGGCGGCAGCGTCAACAACAACGTATATGAGATATATACATGTATGTAAGTAGATAAATAGTTTTCTGCCCTTCAAAGAGGGGAAATGCATGCTACATGCCGTGCGAATGGTTCGAGGCTTTTCTATTTTCATTTGTAAAACACAAGTAAGAGGTACAGAGAAATGCGACCATGTAGTCTACAGCCCTTACAGCTATGTCTCTTCACTGAACAATGCCTCCGTGTGTTTCAGAAGTCGATAAAATAAGGAGTCAACACAATGGAGCAGAGCTCGAGGCCGTTTACCAATTACTGGTTGATGAATTTGCAACGGAAAAACCCGTCTTTATTATCACTTCTGGGGGCAAGAAGTTCCGCGCCACTGTCTGCGTTAGCGATGAAGTGAGAAGAAACAACCGTTTCACATATGCCCCCAAATTTCCAGTCTTACCCGTATTTGTACATATGTATCCCGTTCGCACGTCTGTATCTGTGTCTGCATAGATTCACACCCTGGCTTACGTATCTTTACCTGTACGTGTAACTTCTGAATTCACGTATATACATGTATATGTGGACTTGCCTTCGGTCGTACTTGGATTATGCAACATATTCAAATGTATACATATATATATATATATATATATATATACATATATAACTTGACGCGTGCGCATGGGCACAATATGTTGTTATGGACGCGTATGCGCGCGCACGTAGTGACTTGCGACGAGGGAGCTCACGCAATATCTAAGGCTAAGGTGTATGGTGTGTGAGTATCAGTTAACTCAGTCGTACACTCGTGTAGAGAGAAATAATGTCCGCATGCAAGATAATGTTAACAAAATGTGCTCACGTAATGTATGGATGTATGTACTCATACACCGTATACACACGAATAATGCATACTTTTTCTACTTGTGCATGCACGGTGGGCGTACCGGTAGGTGTGCTTTCATGTATACGTCCGTGTAGACAAGCTTTGCTGCAGCATCTTTGTAGCAGGTGCTTCGAAATCAAGACACATGTATGCACAAATTGCTTCACATGTAAATTACTTTCTAACGTGAGAGAATTGACAAAAGGACTTCCGACTGTTTATTGTGCTCAGAGTAATATCTATCTTTCTGTTTTTCTGTTACCTTTTTCTCTCATTTCCCTTCTTTTACTCTGCCTTCGCTTCTTTGCTTCTGGTGTAGCAGCAACTAGTGATAAGGAGAGAGGCTGCCCCGAGTAGCGTGGAGGTTCAGGCGTGGGTCTCAGATATCTCCTCCGTTCGCTTTGGCGTGTCGAAGATGTTTGCCCCGCTTGTGGAGAAGGACACGCGCGTTCATTATCGGCACGAAAACAGTCTTAGCGTCACCTTTAGCGCTGCCCGACGCAGGAGCAGGATGTCCACAGGCGTAGTCTCCGTCTTTCAAAGTAAGCCGCTGGAGCAATTTACGCAGCGCGACTGCTTCTAGCGCGTTAGTGTTCGGCTGCTTTTCTTGAGGCCTGCTGCTCCTATGTTTTGTAGTGTAGGTTTGCTGTTCTCCTTGTGCTGCTGCTGCTGCAGAACTGTACATTGGCAGCAGGAGTGCGGTGAGCCGTGAACAATGGGTTCAATGATGTTTTTCTTCAACTAGCAGAAGCGGTAGAGTCGTGCAGCTTTCACATACAGTGAAGGTAGTAGGGGTGAATGCACTTAAGGCCGTAGCTTGTATACTTGTGTGCAGTAATTCGGAGCGGAATCAGTATGTTACTCCATAGGTATGTGTACACCCGTGGGCGGAGTAAGGCGACACAGCTTCTTGTTCCGAATAGCCACTGTGCGCATGCCGTTGTCTCTATCAAATGTAGTAGTACTACACACCTAAGAGCCGCCGTAGTACTGTTAATAGTGCATTTGTATATGGTGTAGTTACAACGTCGTTGCAGAAGTTGAAGCGACGAAATTGGCAAAGAGCAGTATAGACGGACTCATCGACTACTACTGGTATAGCACTATTGCTTGTAGTCATATTCGTACTAGTGTCGTTGAAGTACAGTAGCAGTAGGAGTAATATAGTAGAATTAGCAGTAGTAGTCGTAGTACAATAGTAATAATAGTAGTAGTATAGTAGTCGTAGCATGAGCGGTACAGTAGCAGCTGGGGTGTGCGAGTAGCAGAAGTAGCAGCAGTCTAACAATAGTAGAGGGGTTCGTGGAAAGACGACGACAAAGGGGCGTAGGGGCGGAAACACTGCATATCGTATAATTCTTAGCTAAGTCAGCAGGGGCCTTCATTGTAGTGGCACTTGCTCCGGGAATGGAAGGTATTACACTATCCCTCTACTTATGAATCTTCTTCCTTCTGTTTTCTCCATAGAGACGTTTGCGTGTGTAGTGCATATGTGTACGGATAGACGCACAACTCGTAGATATTTACATACACCAGAAAAAAGCAGCAAGACTAGTTCCTGACGCAGGTACCGTCAAGGAAAAACGGTGACCATCGACTCGTGCACGCGGGCCTGAGTTATTGTTTACTTTTCGCAGGCAACGGAGTCGTCGTAGGTCTTTGTTTTGTATTTGGAGGCGAAGCAGAAAGAAACAGTTTTGGTCTGCTGCTGCGCACGATGAATCGCGTCGTACGGAGCACGTCCATCGGAGGCTGGGAAGACGCCATTGAAGACATGGAGACAGACACGGACGACACCCAAGACACTGTGCAGTCGGAAGTAGTAAAGGAGGACGCGAAACAATCTAACCAGATACAACAGAAAGAGGAAGATGTAGGCGCAGACCGTGAGACGGCCGTTCTAGCAAACTCGGGCAAGACAGTCGATCTTTCCCGATTAACTCAGTGTCTAACTGCTCTCGCTGCTGGGACACAAGTTAAAAAAGTGAGCTTTCATATGAGTGATAATCCATGTGTGTGTGTTTGTATATCCGTAGTCGTGACTGTTGAACCAGACATGTTTATACTCGCCTGATAGTATCTGCGTTTGTGGGGTGAACTGAGATAGTATATTCTGAGAAAAAGCGGGATCTCTGCGAGTGAATGTCCACACATATAGACGCCTTCCTACTTGAGACTCAGGAAGGGCCAGTGCACAAGCAGCGGTACTTTCTCTTAGCATGCCGTGACTATCTGGAGACATATGGTACAAGCGACATCACCTGAAACAGTACACCGCGAGAGATGTATGACCTTTCTTTCCCTGTGTGTACGTGTATACATATACGTATATATATATATATATATATATATATATTGGACAGGGAGGTGGACGTGGATTAATTTGTGCAAAGGTCTAAGTAGTTGAACCGCAGGAACGACTGGTGGCACTTTTAGCTCTTCAGTCGCGTCTACCTGCGCTGGTAAAATCGGGGCACTGTGCATATCATTTTAAAATGGAACTGACGGTTCAAGCCGTCTGCGCATTTGTGGTCGTCTGTTTGAAAGATTTATTGGTGCAGACATGAATACACGGTCAATCTCTTTATCGCAGATTATCTGTACTTGTATACCTAAATGAATATATGAATATCCATCTATTTGTACACATGTACATATGCGTGTGTATAGGTGGTTATTTCGATGCGGCAGGGATAGTGTTGTGAGCGGTTCTGTACGCCACGACGTGGGGAGTCCTGGGGTAATACGACCTCTCCTGGAGTAACTCAGAAGGAAGTAGCTTTTCTACATGATGCGTGTTTACACACATTCAGCGTCTGTGTGGAAGGAAAGCTGTGGAAGGGAGCGTAGCTCTCAGCGCCTTGCGTCTGCTGGGGTGTTCCCTCACGATTCATTTTGTTTCTCTCCGTTCCAGTGGCACGAATACTTCGCGCAGTGGATTCAGCAGAGCCCTTGAAAGGCTGGGAGGGTTGGGTGTGACTTCAGTATGAATGGCATCTGCAGTGATAAGATTTCAAGAAGGGATGAGACAGATGATTCTTTTATCAACTCAGACACACACACACGTTCAAATCCTTGTAAACACGCGAGCGCTCACGCACATACGTATACAACTACGTTGATGGACGTGCTCTACCTCTACATGTCTAACCACCTTTCCATATTATACGTAATTTAGACAGCGGATGCACACCCAGTATTAAGTGTTTGTTCATGACTTCAACCAAATACGTGCAGGAGTTTTGTATACATCAGCACCACAAGTTTTTGGTTAGTTGTAGGGACCGTGATTAATTCATCAAGTCGGTGTATATGCACACCGCGAATATTTTGTGAAAAGTTGGTAAGCAAACGGATGAACTTGGTGCTAAAGAAACAAGTCACACTCTGTGGAGTTCTCATAAGAATCACAGGGAATTTTTAGAGTGCAGGTTGTAAATATGTACACATTTAAATAGTTACATAGCTATCTGATCTCTGTTTGTGAGGCAGATACGTCTACGAATAGCGGCTTATACTTTTGTTTATGTGTATGTGTTTCAGTAGATTTGTCTGTCTATGCGCTCCGTTGTCCATACATCGTTTTTCTTCATTATCCTAGCGTATGTCGGTGTCTGTATGCCTGTTTGTATGGAGCCTGTTATACAACATTCGGGTAGGTTATTATTCTTCTCTGTTCCAGCATATGAGCTGTCAAAATCTTAAGAGGCTCCCGTGTTGGCTTAGTTTTTCGCTTATGTTACAAGTAGAGTTCTTTCTTCCTGTATTCATTTTGTTCCCCCGTGTTGCCTCTCTCCTCTGTTCTTTCACTTGACCATTTGCAGCCGCCCTTTTCCTTTTCTGTCTTGTTCTCTCTCTTCAATCCATTCCAGATTTTCCCTCACGATTCAGTGTTTCGGTAGTTTTCTCGCGCTTCTTTTGACCTTTCCGTTTACCTTCCTCTGCCTTCAACTCATCCTTCTTTTTCGTTCATCCTCCCACTGTCTCGTCTTTCTTCTCTTAGATTTCTTTTCTTGTTATCCTTCTTTCATTCGGTCCTCCAGTTCTCGTCTCATTCCGGGTGATTAGACGGCTTCTTTTGTATGTGTCAACTCTGTTTAACTTCTTTTCCTTCTTTTTATCCTCCTTGTGTTTTTGGTACTTTATCTCGTTTTTTAGATTTTCTTGCACTGACGCTTGTCATTTCTGAGCCTTCCTCTCACTTCTACTATTCCATTTCCCTCCTTCCTTCCCTCTCGAGGCAAATTTCCTGTTTTTTCCCTCACCTACGTGGTCTCCTTTCCTGCGTGTCATCGCTTTTCGTGCCTTTGTCGATTTGAGTACCCTACTCTTCCACGGTGAAAATTCTTTCTTCCTTCTTTCTTCTTTTATCTTTTATCTCTCTCCGCCATACGTTTTTTCTACGTCTTTATTTTTCTTCCTCACCATTCAGCTTTTGTTAGTATTCATCACGCTGCACCCAGGTGACGAAAAAAGGCGTTCTAGTGGATCGGAAGCTTACTCTCGCAGGCGTGTCTCTTGGACTCTTCTCACTAAAGGGCAACAAGGGTCAGATCGTTGGCGTCTTCGATGACGTCGTGGTAAGTCTACTTCAAAGCTGACTGTAAAGACGTGTACATGTCTTTATACGATGTAGGCTTTATGTGCATAGAGTACGGGCTTATAGCTGTGACGTTGTATACCAGTGCTCATTCGTGACCTTAGTAAATGTAGCCCGTGTAACCATTCGTGGTCTCTCCAGCTCTGTCGATGGAGGAAGATGTTGTGTTTAAAAGTGGTCATGTCAAGGACTGAAAAATCAGTTTGCTTTCACGCCTGTCTGGTGTACACAGCTGTTTGGAAATACGTATCTTAAATTTCCGTGAGTAGTAAAACACAGTGATTGCAAGTGATCGCATATATATATATATATATCTATATATCGCTAGACGAATGTCTGCTTATTTCTGGTGTCTGGAATCGTAGAGAGAGTGACAGAGCAGCTCTGCCTGTCTATGATTATACGTATGCATGTCTACTCGCTTCCGGCACCGGCAATCAGACTGGTTGTAGCGGCAGAATTTAAGGTGTGTCTGTTCATTCCATACGAAAGCGAATAAACAAAAGCGGACTATGGGTTGATGTACACGTCGTTACACATGTGTGCCTGGTGGAAGGTACTTTTAACCTCTAAGCGAATGACACAACGCTCTTTTGTATACGTGTGTCTGATGCGTACATGACAAGAGGCAATAGGTGTACGCACGTACGCATGTGCTGTTATCAATTTATGCATGTGTTCGTAAATAATCACCTCGGGTTATTACAGGGGTTATCATTAAAGAAAGAGACACTGCTTGAATGTCACAGGGGAACGACCGCCAGCCTGCGAGATTGCATATCTACTTGCATCTACGCATATACATATATATGCGGTATGTATATATCAGGAATATATGTCTTCTGTGGAACTGCGCGAAGGTACGCTGTGTGAGTATTATCGAAAGATATAGTAAGCGCTCCATGTGAATGTCGTTAAGGGAAAACATTGTTTATTTCTACAAATATAGCTGCACGTGACGGTATGATGTAAGTGTATACTCCAGCTGCCTACGTCTCTCTGTTCTAGGAAAGATACTCACTGAGGGAAAACACTGTTTACTTCTACAAGTATAGCTGCACGTGACGGTATGATGTAAGTGTATACTCCAGCTGCCTACGTCTCTCTGTTCTAGGAAAGATACTTACGCTGTACCGGGAGAGGGAGATTGTCTTTGTCTACTTTTTTCTTTTCAGAAAACAGAGGCGGGGCAAAACGATGCTTGTTTTGAAGCTTTGAAGGAGAAGCAGGCGCTGCCTCCTGTTGGTCATTGTGCAGTAGTGAAGCTTACTGATCACTCGTTTGCGCTTGTTTTCGGGTAAGCAGCGCCTCTCGGTGAATGTCCACCGTCCCTCGTTACACTGCCTGGTATTGCTCCGCGAATTATAAGAATCTCTTTTACTCATATATGTGAATATATTGTTCAATATATGCACGTTACACTACATAAACGGGAAGATGACAGGAGTCGTCCACACATAATTGTACTTAGACATCTGTTTTCCCCTTCTTCCCTCATTTGTGTGCGTAGACGTGTAGACGCGTTTATAAAGTTTGATTCATTATGGCTTTTTGCTTTACGTCTACATATTTTTGCGTTGTTGCTCTTCAGTACGCATGTGTTGTTCATCAAACGCAAAGGGCAACGACTTGATTTTTTTCTTGAGATTTTGTGCGGTAACAACCATGGAGGTTTTTTCAATTGCCAGTGTTGTCATATTCAGACACACAGAATAGAGCCATATGACGTATTTTATCGCGAGCATAAGCACTATATACTACGCATAGTATACTTACACCTGTGTAGACATGTAAATACGCGTGTGTGGGCAAAACGCGCTGTTTAATTTACAGGTCGGAGCAGCAGCGAGATAGCTTTGTCTACGCGATGAATCACCTGCACGAGAGCGATGAGGTCCTAAAATATCTCTGATTCAGGCAAAACGGCAACAGCAACCCAGAGAATTACGGCGTGCTATGGCACGCTTCGCCGCAGCAGCAGCAACAAAAATCAAAGGGCGAGTTGCTCTGTGCTAAATTTCGACAAACAGACACGTGCAGATCAGGGTTGTGTAGCTGTTTTTGCGCATTTGACACGTGTGAAGGGGCTCATCCCAAAACTCCTACTTGCCACACTTCTCTATTTACGTGTGCATGACGATGTAAGATTTCCTCTGCAGTGTAAGCAAGCATCAGCTAGCGGGGCGGCAGCGCGCAGAGTGAGCGTATATATACATATATATACGTATACGTTTGAGAAAAATTCCGTGACGCAGCGTAGAGTGCTCTCGAACGGTTATATCTTGTGTTCGGGAGGCCAACTTGAGTCTGCAGAAAATGAGGGAGGATTCAGCTTTGGTTTTGGCTTGCCTCGACTTGCAGACGAGTAACTAGAGGCGTGTGCCAAATTAACTTTTTGATGTGCGAGACGGTGATAGATTGCTGTCATGAGTTGATCTCTGTAAAACAAGACGGAATACAGCGCTTTCGGCTTTGTTGTGTAAGATAGAACTACGACGAAAAAACAGGAGTGGCGTGGGAAATTTGTTATGTGGGCCAACGTGTAGAATGACACAGCACTTGCACACCTGATCTTGATGATAGTATACTATTGCGTGGGAGAAGAAGGGTGTGAGGTACACGCAGTCGAGGTTGAATACCGCAGAGAAGGGAACGCACAGTCACATGCTTTCCCGAAGAGCCCGCGGGCAAGGGTGCTGCCATTAATAACAATAGGTGGAGTTTACATACTTGTGGGCAGGACGCTTGTGTCTGCTTTTATGAACCTCCGAAGAGCAAAAGCGGAATTTCGTACAAGTATTTTATATGGCTGGCCATCGACGTCGCATACTCGACTGAATTGTTAACAGATGTCTAATGCTAATGAAAGGTGAAACGGACAGGCTAATCCACACTTGTGGGTGTATTTTTACAAATAGTACTAAATAAATAGTTTTTGGAAAACATCCAGATTGGGGGAGCTGTAGTAGAAGTACTGCTTGCGTCAGACTGTGAAGCGCACCGTATTTCGGAGCAACTATGTACACATGTGCAGTTACACTTAAAGTTGCGAAGACTTCCACGCACGAGCGACTTGAGCGACATGAGATAGAAGAGATGTGCACGACAGCCTGCACGGACGTACAAGAAAACGAAAAGACACGGTTTCATTCGCAAGGGACGGAAAAGCTGGATATCTTCTACTGTACGTGTCCCATGGTAGGTAATTTTATAACACGGGCGGCTGGATAGAACATGATGCGCTCTTTTGTGTGTACGAATATGTAGAAGGCACATCGAGCTGTAAGGTTTGCCTCGCTGCTTATATGGCGATTGTGGGTCCGCTCGCCTAGCACTTCACGCATCCATTTGTAGCGGTACACGCAGAGTATACTTTATGCGTACATCTACACACGTGGACATGTATATATATGCGTATATAGATGGGCATAACGGAAAAAACGCGAAGGTCTTCGGATGCGATACCACGAGATGGAACGCCTGTCTGGATTTTAGTGCATCCACGTATCAACTGTATATACTAATTACTATAAAGAGAAGAATTCGGTTGTCCAGAGATACACACACACGCTTCGACGCGCTGTGAGAGTCGGCCTACGTGTGTCCCTACTTTGCTGAGGTTGATCCAGCCTCTTTTATCCCAGCGCACGCAGCACCGCTTTAAAAGTATATCAATGTTCCGTGTGATTTTATCAACGATACTAGTCACCATATCGAGAGAGATATGAGATTAATCACTTGCCCTTGGTCTTTTTCACTTAGCCTTTTTTACTTCGTCCTTCACAATGTAGTCTTTCGTTGTCAATGTAATCCTCGTTTCACCACGTTCTATCTTGTTAAAGTACTTCACACATACGACATTCAATTCTGTACATGTGCATGTGTACGTGTGCAGGGGTCTAATCCTATGTCCAGGTAGGCTTCTGTACATGTACACGACATGCTACGGGGAGCTCCTACTTGTATAACAATGCATATGCAGCGCCAGAGAAAGAAAAGAAAGACAGAGAAATATGAAAGATATAGATGTACGTAGACACGTATGTATACATGTATCGTTGATACATGGAATTATACAACGGCGAAAACCAATTCCGATACGTCCGTTTCACATGTTACCAGAGTGCAAGCGAGCATTGGTTGGAGGCGGGCTGCTTTCTTCCGAAGTTTCTATTACACGGACTACGAGCTCCCGGTGAGAGCCAGAGCTCCCTACATTGCACAGTTGTAAATAGAGAAATCATACGTTGGTGCATGTCCCAGTTCCAGTGGTGTACATCGCGACACGGTTGGAACAGGGAAATTACGATTTTCCTGTCATATTTGGAGATCACTGACCATTCCGCTGGGGTCGAGAATACTCGCATATGACGGTATTGTGACGAAAATGTCTATTGACTTGAAACACCTTTTAAAAACAGAGGTAAGATCCTGCAAATCCGGCTACCTGTACGTATACACATCTATATATATATATATATATATATATATATGTAGCTAGGTATACTCTTACAGACATAGATCTACGTATAATTTTATCTGCAGCGGCTTCTATTTACTTTTATATCCATCTATATTGTCTACATGTTTTTTTGTCGACATCCACCCTGCCTATGTCTATCTAGCTATTTATAAACAGTCGCTCCACTCTGAGGTCCTCTCATAGATCTGTCTACACTCACAGATGGATATACGTACGCACACATACACATACTCACACACACACACACACACACATATACACGTATATGCCGACGCTCTATTTATGCGTTCTGACTCTCTCTGCTAAAGTCTTCCTCCCCTTCCGCCGCTACACGCATAACACAGTTTTATGGGATAAAGTGAATGCGCATGGACAAGTCAGCAGGCGCTTTTCTTTGATCCATCGTGTAAACAGAGCTACACGGTATAGCTTCAGCACTGCGGAACAGGCTGCTGTGGCATATGACATAGCCACTGACGTGTATATATATAAGGATGTGGGTTAAGTGGCAGACGAAGCGATTTATACAGCCGGATTCTCTCGGTTGCGAAAACAGTTTCTTAGCAGTACGTGTGACTATGCCTGCACACGTGTAAGCATCGATGTGTGTATCCCCCCGTAAGTATTGCGTTGATCCATACGAATGTTTCTCTCCCTCGGCAGGATACAAGCATGTGCACGAGGCCGAGCTCGGTCAGGCTCTTCTACGCCGTGCGCTTGACGCGTAGATCCATGTGGATGTTTCTCTGCCTCGGCGCGCTCTTCTACTCCGTGCGCTTGACGATACGCTTCGTACTTTTTCTGACTGCCTACCGTGAAAAACAGAGGCTTCCCTTAACCCTCGTGGCCCTTTTCATAGTGTGAGCAATTCAGTGAGATGGTCGGCTTCAGGACGTCCTCTTTAGAATTGCGAGATACTATTGTGCACATACGTATGTGTGCATGTACATACGGACACACTTACATGTAAGACGGCGGCCTGTCGTCTCCGAGAAAAAACTAGATTAAATATTGTTGTTACATTATTTGCAAGTGCAGACATGTGTTTCGTTCACGAACGGCGCAGCGCACCGGCGTACCGCGGGCAGTGCGCCGTGTGGATTTAGCTCTTCGGTCACCATCCTCACCACACCACAGCCCGGATAAGCTTTCCATACACATTGGTTGTCATTCTTCTCAGCTACAGATGTACACTTCCGCCTTCTACTGAAAACTGGCACATTTCCCGTTGCTCTGCCAGACAGTCATGCAGACTAGGTTTGTTCCGATTAAAGAATGAATTTCATCGAAGTGTACGTACTGCTGTGCGCATCAGCTAGCGACTCCTCTGCGCCGCGATCAGCGTGTGACTTGCTGAATTTTTCAGTCAGTTTGGTGAAATTTTCTTCCTAGCTTTTTTTTCCGTCACTATCTATCTCCATTCTCCCTGGCTAGTACTGTTGGAAACACGCAATTCGGTGAAGCATCCTTTTGAGTCAGAAATTTTCTTCCGACATCCCATCCCTTTGCCTGTCCCCCTAACCAGTATGAAAATTTTCTTTTGTCTATTTCCTTCACATCACACCACGTGCCTGCACGCCGGACGTTGATATGTATTCATTTTTCCCGTTTCTCTGCCTGCCGCTGCGTCTGACAGCACCCTCACGGGCCTCAACCACATACCACGAATCTGACGCCGGGCATGAACAGTGACTATTACATGGCAATGCCTCTTTGCATTTGTATGTGTATCTTTCTTGCCGTGCCATTTCCTCACCTGACAAGTAGGAAGCCAGACAGTTTTCCAACCGAGGTGTCCACCGCAGTTATATAAACTCAGCTTTTTTCCCTTCATCAGCAAGTACGCTTCAGCTTTCTAGAAAGTATGAGCCGTTGCAGCTAAACAGAGAACAGACCTTTCCTTTCAAAGGCCTCGTTGCAACTGTACGCGTTCTCGCTTTTCTTGGCTTTAATCTCTAACGAAGAGTAAGTCCGTGCCGAAGCGGCAGCGGCTAGTTTGTGGACGACTCTCATCATACTTAATGTGAAGAAGCACCACTGCACGAGGTACACACGCAAAGACCTTTGTATCCTGGATTACTACTTTTCTCTGTCCTCACTGTACTTCTCCAGATGAGAAACAAGTAAATTTAGCACGCAAGGATCTGCATCACCACAAGGCAGTTGCACTGGAGCTGACGGTGAAGGGAGATTTGTTTTCTCAGCGCGCAAGGCGTATAATCACTCAGATGCTACTCCACACTCTGTATACGGAATCTTATATGCATTTAAACAAGAAGCTACAGCGG
>CATKUM010000496.1:0-30157 GCA_949786405.1 Onychomys arenicola
CGTGCAAGCGTTTGATCAAATTTGGTGAAGCTGAAGATAATTAAAAACCTATTGTATGATCTTTATTTGAAGAATTGTCAAGATGGCCACAACACAGTCGCGAGGAACTTCATCATTCACCACCATATCCAAGACTTCAAATGGCCTCGTGTGCATCTGCGAAGCCTGCCCTTGTACGCAGTCACAGTTTAAGAACTAAAACACGACCACTTCTACTTCAAAGATTGTAAATGTGTATATATATGCAGAGAGCTACTCCCAAGCGGCTATATCCCCTTGTTTCTTTGCAGGAAATCAAATGTGTCACGGAAGAACACTTTGATTGAAATATACACTGCGCCGCGTGCTTGCATGTGGCCACGCGATGAAAAAAGTTGATATATTGTAGTGAAGCCCCACGTCAAGCACGAGTGAAGCCGAGACGTGTTTTCCATCAGCAGGTACGGTGGCCATGGCAATCACGTGCTGGAAATGTTCCAGCATTTCCTAGTGTAGCACTAAGGAAAGCTGTGAGGTGAGGAGCGTTGATTTGACAACGGAATCTTCGCCCTGTTTGAGGAAACTGAGCAGAATACCGCCAAATATGTGTCCCACCTTTTCGGCTGCGAAGTGCGTGCCTAACGATGAAAGACAGGCAGACCGCTAGCGTTATAATGTGGTTCCATACGTATTCATTGATATCAATGTTCAAGAGGTGTGTTGCACGTGTGTTCATATGCACACTCAGATATCCACACGTATAGGCAAAGGCGCACGGTGCCTCTCCTACGAAAGTCACACACGCAGACGCGTACAGAACGTCACATTTCTCTGAGAAGTCCACATACGCCCCGGAGGTTGAAAATGCGCTTGGACTTGGGTAAAGATCCTGGTTAGAGCACACTTTTGCACACGTAGCGTACAGGGAAGCCCACCGGCCTTCAGTTCCACTCCAAACAATATTAAGAGGAGTTAGAGCCCGCTAGCAATTATCCAAAAAATAAACATGGGGAAATACATTTGTACTTTAGGAGAACAATATTTACCGTTCACATTTACCGTTAATAACGACCGCTGAAGCCGGCTATCAACGTCCCGCTGTGTGTATTTTCGGTTACTGGTCTCACGGTCCTTTACATGTTTAGCTTTGCATCCAGGCATGGAAGTATCTCGCAGGTGGTCAGACGCAATCGTGAATTTGCTAAATTCATTCCCGGGAAGACTGGACAGTACCGAAACCCTTCGTAAGGGCGGTGTCCAGCAAATACGAGCATGTCCGCGCGACCGCGGACAGTTGTCGACAGAACCACGAAGGAACAGACGCCGTACGCACTTCTGGTTGGATATTTCTTACGTGCCGAGCTTTGCTGTAAATTTTCTCTTGTATGCAAACAAGGACCTAAGGGAATTATGTGGGGTATTTAATTAACTCGCAGCCGAGTAAGTCGCAGCGAGAGCGCAGCGGTGCAACACATGGACCGCGCGCTTGCGCGTACGGTTCGGCACGGAAGAGGCAAGAACGAATCGGGCTGCGGTGGGCCAATTCTTCATTAGCAGTTGCGGTGGCGAGTCTTAAGCTTTACCAAGCGGAAACATTGCGCATAAGAACTAAGCTGCGGTTTACTTGCACCGTGGGAATGCCATTTATACGCGAACTCCGGCCTGATCTAAGCTACATGCGATGACAACGCAGCCGCACGGACAACCACTGGCTTTGTTTACTTTCCTCTGAAGCTACTATTTGGCGTTTTCCAAATTGAAACAACTGGCAAGTAACACGCTCTGTTGTCATGTGCTGGCATCTCGGCTTTCGACGGGGCGTGTTACTGGCGTGCAGAAGCCAACGGTGAACTACGGCCGTTAATAAAGGTCGTTGCTGAAAGTTGTGTAACTTGTGCTGCCATCTGCCCCATACACCCTCACGCATAGAATAGGACCTTAATGGGGTCAACCCGCCGCTCGCAGGTCGGCAACTCAGCACGTGTATAGCATGCGAAGAACATGGCTGAATTTTCTAATGCAACGCTGAGAAGCGCACTAACTGCTGGCGCAGGAAAAATGCACGCCATTGTATGTCATCTTGAAAACGTCGGAGTAAGGTACTTTCGTCAGAACACTTTGCACACCTGTCTCCTTGTGGGAGGCTGTCGCAAGGGACGACATGCCCCACCGGCCGCGCAAAAGACACCAATGAAAGAACTAAGGAAAAAGCGAAACACAGGCTAGAAGGGGGCATGTACTTGAAAGCAAATCCCAACAGCTCGGCAATGTGCTACGTAACGTTGGTAAATGCATAATTCGACCGCCACATCCGGAACATGGTCTATATGCCCGAGCTGTTCTCAGGAAAATCATTAGTAATCCAGAGGTCACATAATTGTCAGATAAAGTATGACATCTTCATGTTCTGAGGTCCTTGACCAATGTTTCTTTTGAAGAAGAAGCTGAGATCATGAACAGACACAGACTCTCAGGACGAAACGTGCGACGTCAAACAACAAGTCCGTATATGGGAAAAAGACGAGTATCAAGTGGAACGTATGGTATACACACCTCCAAACGAACCAGTTGGCGGCAGTTTCTCGTGCTCTTGCTTCCAGCTTCAAGAGAGATTTATACTGCTCCATCCCCTCATTCGTCTTCCTATTCACTGAAAGTGTGGCATATAGTTTTTCGTGGAATACAGGCTTGTGATATGTACACAGTGTGTACATACAAATACATCACAACTGGCCTGTACTCAGGTAGTTGCTGGTGTTCGTGAACTCTAGTCTGACGCAAAAATTACGTCACAAACACGTGATCCGGATTTCGAGTCTGCAGCGACGCCGAGTCGTAAATATAGATACTTGTCTGATGGACACGCTCATGCCCCATCAGGCACTAGCGGATTAGGCTCCGTCCGTAAAAAGGAGCGCTAACGTTTCTGTGAGTGAAGTCATGCGGTCTCGTGAGCCGAATTTTGTGGTCTCTCGGTCCCTGAGTGGTTGTGCTGTGGACGCCGGCCCTCCCCATGCATTTGGGCACTTGTGCGAAAGCTGTCACCACGTATGTACGTGGCCTGAGGCCCATTTCCCTAGTGGACCCACCAGCTGTCTACTACCGGGTACTGACCTTTCAGCGAACTCTCTGGCCGGGCAAACATTTGTAAGCCTCGATCTTCCGGAATGCAATGCGAAGCAAGTTGGCTGGTGTAAACATGATTATACGGCAGTCGCTCTCGAACATGCAGCACCTTCCACAGCACTTTCTCGTGGAGATCACAGTCGGGGTTGAGGATTTGCGAGGGTAGATCCGTCGCTCAAGCCTTCGCAGCGATATCTTTCTTCATCCTCATGCCACTGCATAGTGCAGAAGATTGCTCTTTAGTGATCCTTGTGCGGTGAAAGCATTTCAACCGGCCACCTAGCGCCGGAACTTTACTTCTTTACAAAGTTGGTTGCGGACGTCCCTCCGCATATTTAGTCTTAATGTCGACTCGCTTCCCCGGCGCAACGAGTAAGGCGTTCAGAACATATTTTTAGTGTATGTATCTTCATGAATTTCATAGGTCCGCTCCCACTAAAAGATCTGGGTAGACACGCACTCGCACATGTCAACTTTGCTGGTCCTCAGAGTAGCCAACGCAAGCTAGAAGATCTTTGTCACTTCTTCTTTTTTCGTTAGTGCATGTGTATAGAGAGACTACCGTGTGCACGCTTGACACTTGCCCGTCGTGTAGAAGTTAAGTGCACGGAAAAGCGACGCAGACTCCTGTTGAAATTGTTTCAGAAGTGTCTCCAATATCATTTTGCTTCCGCAGTGTTGAGTAATTTGCCGTAGTGACGACTTTAACTTCTTGTCTGTACTTCTTTCTGGCTTGTGGGCAGTTACTGTCTACGTTCCGCGCGACCGTAAAGCAGGTTCCTTGCCTCTGGTCTATGGGTCAGCGGATGAGTTACTCTATGGTCACCTTGTGTCACTGCTACTTTCACGCAAGCGCCTGTACTTACCCGTCTACGTGTACAGCAGTCCGCACGTGATCCGTGTGCGTGTACACGTCCTAGGAATAAACACATCTCTCCACCCGATCATGTGCACAGATTTGTGGGAAGAACTGTATAGTTGTGTTTGTGTACATTTACACGGGGTGTCTCACTTGGGCAGCGTACAGGCTTTGCTCGAAAAAGGCTCTTTATCGTCTGCGCCAGTGGTAGCAGGAGAGTGAAACAGCATCCACGGTTCGGCGTATCTTCCTAAAAGCTGTACAAACGTACAGCACACTTGTTACTCTGCTCGTGAAAAGAAGAGCCGCAAACTTTGTTGAAAGACGGCTTCTATCTAACTGCGGCGAAGTTGGTAAGCCTGTTTCATGTTTTCTCATAGTGCACCCCCCAGTATGTTACACTATATCACACCACTGAAAGACGAGTGAAAGACGTTGTTTTTGTGTATCTCCTCCCTTCGTCTTTACGTTCCGATATGTCGCTGCGATGGTGGAAAGCGGACACGTCAACACAGTTGAAGCAACGACAAGTGTCGTGGACCCTGCTCCGGCTTCGACTTCATTGTTTTCGCGCGCAACTTAATCAAAAGTAAGACGAGCCAAAAACGAGAGACAAAGAGAGACCAATTCCCCTGCAACGACCGAGGTTTCCTCTAAACTGTGTATCCTGGTAATGCATTGCACGGGTAGGGTAGTGACTGTTCTGCTCTCATCATGTACAATTAGAAACGCACTCGTGATGGAGAGCTGCAAGCTCGACAGAAATCACACAGCTCTACTGTTACTCATTCTTCGCGTGGTGCAGGCTTTTTCACCGTGTAGTCCTTTTATTTGATATGTATCATTGGCGGTAAAGTGACGGGGAGGAGGCGACATGGTATTGTTGCTACTGTTATCGCACTCTTGCTTCCACCTTCCTGCAGGAGGGGTGTACAATGTAAACGACAGGGATACCGTGTAGTTTCTGTTCTGGATTCTGTTTCGCGGTCGCTCATCCTACACCGCCAGGAAGACGTCATAGGAAAGGGCTCGCTGCAGATAGGAGGGCCTAGACGCTACGTAACAAAAAAGAAGCGTACCGCATTCAACAGACTTACTCCTTTCAGTTGTATGCCCCACCATATATACACAAATGGATGTCTACACGCAAGTAGTAGAGAAGGACGAGGGACACGCTACTCGAATCCCTATAGGGATACGTATGTGACTTACGTTCGAAGGGCCTCCGGTACATATACCTACTCGAATGTAGATTTACATCTTCGCAATACATTTATATGCATATATGTATCTAGCTGGTCACCCACACGGAGACGTGTAGAACCGCGAAATGAAGCTGCATGCAGCGGCGCAGTAGCAACACAGGATAGGGACGGTATCAGCAGCGTTAGGAACGCCTGCGGCTGGACTTATCGCGCTTTCATCCGCTGATATATTGCTGTTTGGGCTTGCCCTTGTTGGCTATTTCGCAGTATTTTTATGGATCACTTAGCTGGTCGGCGATTTGGCTCAGACGAAGACTTTGGTCCGCCTAGCTTGTGGTTGCAGTACATCATCGGTGGCAACCGTCTTCCTGTGTGTACCCCCTCTGTATTCAGCATGCAGCAATGCTTGCTACATCCCTGGTCCTGCAGCAGGAAATGCACCGGCCATGTGGCATTTGCTCTCTTTCCAGATTTTATTTCTTCTGCATTCACCTCAGTTCAATCTCTCCGTCGTGTAAAAGATAGCGAAAGCTGGTCTCCTGTACATCGGTCCACAGTAAATGTTTATTTTCTCAGGCTGCGTGTGAATTCACCAGATCTGCTGCAGCGGCGGCGTTTGTTGCCGCGACTGCGTTTACTAACAGTGGTTGTACTTTCCAGCCACTCACTTATCCACCTTACAGTCTTCACAAGACATCTGCCGTGTGAACCGTGGAAGAGGAAATCCACATACGGCTGAAACACCTCGTATACCAGCAGCAAAGTCGTACCGCTTCTTAGCAACAGTTCTACCGAGACCGAGCAGAGGTTGTGCACATCTCTGCGGTCCTTAAGGGACGGCAGCAGCTATAATACAAGAGCTCGAGCCCAGCTGCAGCCGGCTATTGGGAACCGGCATATGTATCTCTCGTTCTATGCAGCCGTGGCAGTCAGTGTCTCCACTGCAGCAGAGGCAGCAGCGGTTTCACTACCCGTGGCTGCATGAGCTTTGGAAGCCCCAGCGTGGCTCCGCCTAACAGTAGCAGCGTAGGAAGAGTATCGTTAATCTCAGCAGCATAAGCAGCAGTTGCATTGCTTTCCCGTCAGCCTAACAGCTGCAGTTTTTATCAGCGGCAAGCACGTCCAGCCTGTGTTTTCACCTTGCAGCAGTGCCGTCGCGGAACGCCGTCTCCAGGGGCCACAGCAACACCTTTCAGGCAGAAGCATCGCAAGGAAACAACAGCAACAGCAACAGCTCCTTCTCGCTGTCAGAAAACTTTTCGTTTACGTTGGAAGTCGCATCATCGTTACGTGCCCCTGCTTTGACGTGCAGCTACAACAGCGGCATAGTTGCAGAAGGACACCAACAGCAGAGTCTCTGCAGCTGCAGCGAGAATTGCTTCATGGGGTCTGGCTTCCCAAACGTGCGCCGTATACACGCCAGCAGCAGCTGGACTGGCAGCAGTGACAACGGCAGTGGCGCAGCAGCGGCTGCTGCACAACCAGGAGGCGCGACTCCCACTTCCACACCGAAGTGCAGAGAAGCAGCAGCACGGGGAGATGAAAGCAGCAGGTTTTAGACAGCAGCAGGAGTCAGCGATGCGCAGTCCACACGCACTTGCAGAATCAGTCCAGCAGCAGCGGCAGTAGCAACTCATCTCTCTTATGCATGTGCACCGTGTTGAGTCTCTTTCACAGGCGTGTAAATTGAAATCGAGGAAGGATGAAATTTGTATTGCTGCCGATAAAGCGAGAAGAAGAAGCCGTAGAGCATCATGCCAACAGTAGCTGGTGGAGGACGTGCCGCAGCAGGTGCACTCAGGCGAGCGACGCGGACGCCTGCAGCAAGAGCTTCTTTGGAGGAGGGTGCAATACAGCAGGGAGAGAGGGCGGCACCGTATGCTTCTGCTGCCGCAAAGGCGGACAACGGGGAGAGCAGCGAGTTCTATTGCTGGTCCAGCCGCTGTTGATTCCGCAGCAACAGCAGCGTCGAAGACAGCAGCAGCTCAAAGAGAAGCATCATTAGGAACGAGTGAGCTGCAGCATTGTCAACGGGGGCGTCAGAAGCAAGAGACGCAACGGCAGCAGGAGGGAAAACAGCGAGTCGAGGAGATGCCAAAACCACGTTCGCAGAAGAAGTTTTTGGCACCGCTGCTGTAACACAGAGAAAAATGAAGGCTCCGTCAGAGGCAGTAGCAGTGAGGGGAAGGTCATCTAGAACTGTGCGTCCTGCTGTTGCTGCAGGGGCAAGCCAAGGACTCCATTCTGCTGCAGGTTCTTCTGCTTGTTGCGCACGCCTGAGGGCAGGGACGAAGAAGCAGGAAGGTGACCAGAAGGAAACCACCAACTTCGACAGCAAAACAGCAGCTGCCGCAGCAGGTGCATGTAAAGAAGGAAAACCACCAGCGGAGGAGGCAAGAAGGGCAGCAAATCGGGCACCACATGATGCTGAAGAGATGCAGAAGCGAACAACAGACGTCACAGAGGAAATCAACTCTGTCAAGTCATGCTGCTCGACCTCCAGGCAGCCTCATAGCCATGTACTTGTTAGGGCTGCATCTGCTACTGCGCCTGTTGCTACGGCTGCACCAGATGCTGCTGCTGCATCAGATGCTGCTGCTGCGTCAGATGCTGCTGCTGCATCAGATGCTGCCGCTGCATCAGACGCTGCTGCTGCCCCAGGCGCTGCCGCTAATGCACCTGACGGTGCTAGTTCCCCTGTGGCTGCTGGTAATCCTCTCGTTCCATTTGCTGGCGACGATTTTGTGTTTGTAAGAGAGCTGCTGCGTGAGGACTTGTGTGGAGATTCTTTCCTTTTCACCCGGTCAAATGCAGCAGCAGTTCTGCCATCTTCCTCTTCTTCCTCGTCGTGGGCTGCTGCGTTCTGCGCTGCGCGTGCCGCAGCAGCTGCTAAGGCAGGCAAGCGTGCACAGAGAGCACCAGCAGTGCTCCCTGCTGGTGCTCCGCATACTGCTGCTGCAGCAGGATCAACAGCAATAGGGAAGGTGCGTCGAGCCCGAGGAGCAGCTACTAGTGCGACAGCAGCAGCAAACTGCCTTGTTCATAGATGTGAACACATCTGCGGAGACGTCAACAGCAGCAGCAGCAGTTCGTCTTCTTCCTCAGACGTCTCGCCCTTCTGAAGAAAGCAGCAGTAGTAGCACGAGGACCAAGTCTGTGGACGGAAGAAGCAACAGCAGCACATGCAGCCACAGCGAAAGTAGTGGACTCCAGAACTGCAGCAGCACCAGGGGTGAGGCAAGGGGCATAGATGTGTCTCTGTGTCCTGCATGCACTGATCGGAAAGAAGAGGAGACTGTATCCTTCGGCGATAGTGTCGTGGATGATTGTCACGATTATGCTGACGTGCTCCAGGCGTATTTTGGAGGAAGTAGCTTGCGGAAATCTAACTGCGCCCTGCGCGTCATCTGCTGTTGCGGCTGCGTCTTGTGCTGCTGCAGCTCCATCAGTTGTTGCAGGGGTCACTGCTGCTGGAGGTTATCTTTCTCCTGCTGCTGCACAGCCTGATGCCGCTGCTGCTGCTGCTGCTGCGTCGGCCGATGACATTCCTGCTGCTGTAGTAATGGCCACGGTGACGATTAGGTTAGAAGACGGCGGGACAGCAGCAAAGGCCGCCAAGAGCAGCAGCAGCAGCAGTCGCAAGTCAGGAGGGAAGCAGCTGTTGTGTGAGTACGCATACCGAATTACGCGGCGCGTCTTGCTGAACGCGACGGAGCGCATGCTGCTCGTCGGGACAATCAACTTCCTTGTTGTTCTTGGCATGTAAGCTTACCACTGTTTCCAGAACATACACCCCTCTTACCACAGCCAAATCGTGCATCTATCTGTCTGCCTATCCATTTCTATATATATTCCTATACAGAAGAGACAATTACGTCTACATGTATCTGTTGTGTACGCTGGCAGATGATGAGCTGTAGTGCAGCATATCTGCTTACGTAGAACGCCTGTTTCTCGTGGCTCAGTGTGGGTGTGTGGGGTTATCTCTATTCTTGACCTACTTATAAAATGCATGTAGTGGTGGCACCTTGCTTTGATTTGCTTTCTCTGTGGAAGAAGAGAGCATGCATATCAATTGTGGGTAGAGAGAGGATGGCCTCGGTAAGTGTCTGCGTATCGAGGCTAATCGGCTGAGGAAGAGACGCATTATTTTGGTATGAGTCAGGGAGCAGCGCCCGCAGCAGCAGGGCAGTCAAGCACCGTGCGGAAACGGCATCTGTGGGGCTATTCCTGCTTCTCTGGGGACAGTTTTTGATACCTCTTGGTTAAGGGCAAATCAAAGTATTGCATGTGCTGTTGCTGCTTTGCCCTCCTGCGCCACCGAGTGCTGTTCTTTATCGCTGCACTGGGGCAGCAACTGCGTTGCTGTCGGGGCTGTGGCCGCGTCGCTTCGAGACAGCCTGTGCTGCTGCTGTCGCTCTGTATCATGACCCTGGGCTGTGTATCTCTACACATAAACGAAGAGTAGATTCATATATTTCTTTGAGTGTCTGAGGAAGTGTACGCGAGATGTACACTGTTATATTTGAAGTGTGAAGAAGTCCCATGTTGTCCACGAAGTGCTGTAGTTGGTGTGTTTTTGCCAGCACCCTTGCCCTTCTCTCTGTCTCTCTCTCTGTGTCTCTCTCTGCTTCGCCTGCAGTGATCACTTGCTTCTCTGGAGGTTGTGGGTGCTGTTTTTTTGCGTCTTCTCTTCGCGGGAGAGCTGAGCGAATCGGCTCTTTGCTGCTCCGCTCTGGATGTTGCTGCTGCATCCCGTCTCTGCTGCAACCCCGACTCGCCTCGCTGCTGTTTCGCTGCTCTCTTTTCCAATTGCAACTGGCACAGCGATTGTCGAAGATGACAGGTGTTTGTTTGACCCGGCTTCTCTCCTTTGTAATACTGCTGATGTTGCTATATGTTGTCGATGGAGTCGGGGATGCAAGAAGGTTTTACACGGCAGCCACGGACGTCTGGCTGTTGTTGACCTCTCCGCTGCTGCTGCTTCTGCTGCGGGGTGGCAGCCCTGTTTCTGAAATGGACGTGCGTGCTGCTGCTCATAATTCCTGGTTTTTCGCTGTTGCTGCTGTTCGTTATTCCTGTTGTTTTCGCTGTTGCTGCTGCTCATGATTTCTGCCGTTTTCCTTGTTGCTACTGTTCGTGATTCCTGCGGTTTCGTTGTAGCTTCCGCTTTTCTGGTTTTGAGATGCATGCAGGGGACATGCGTGCTGCTGTTCATGACGCCTTCTGTTTTCGTTGTTACTGCTGCTTATCTCTGGGGCGCGCTCCTGTCTGCAGGTCATTGGGTTTATCGGTGCGGTGTATCAGCGTGGCGTGCGTGTACGTCCACCGCTTCTTCGACGTGTTTTCTTTTCAGCAGCTGGAGAGAAAAATCGCTGCGTCTGCAGCATTGCTGCTGGCCTGGAAATACGCAGAGGACACAGAAGTCAACACGTAAGCAGCCTTCTTCCCTTCTCTTTGGAAGAACCGCGGTGACACCGTCTCACGGTCGATATCGATCGGTGTTCGGTGACGTGCATGCACCACTATTGAAAAGTATGCGAAGAGGATGTATATACGTGCGTCTGCAATGGACATGGACACATATATTCACATAATGAGGGTCGCCTGTGCTCTCTGTTCATCTCTGGTGTTTGCATATGTATCTCTACTTTTCGTCAAGACTGCCTGAGCTGGAGGACGCTTTACACAAGGGGCAGCAGTGGATGACAACCCGGAGACGATCATTGCGAAAAGATATGTATTCTACCTGTATGCTCTCGTGCGAATCATGGGTGTTTATAGGCTCCATGCCACGTTGTAAAGTCGTCGTTGCTTCTGTTCGTTTATGTTGGTATCTGATATATGCACCATGCAAAAATAACCTTTCATTTTGTTTTCTTGAATGATCTTGTTTTCCTTGCCTCTTCTTTGTTCGCTCGGGGTCTATGCTGCATGCTTTTCGACTACCCATGGTGCCAGTGTGTTTTGTATTGCTGTGACGCCGTGTGTGCTGCTGCTGCTGCTCTGCTGCTACTATTCTGCTGACAAAAGATGCGATGCTACTGCTGTGGATGTTGATATGGCTCGCAATGTACCACTGTGTTGCAGCTCCCCGTAATCCACCATCTATCAACAACAATTGGTGCTGCTCAACTACTGTTCTCCTCTTCCGTCTCTGCCGTGGATTCTAGCCTTCTCTCTACTCCTGTCTCGGGCCGGAGAAGATACGTAGACATGTATCTGTCTACCTTTCAATATCTGTCTGCCTCTCAACATTATATCTACCTGTTTATCTTGTGTGTTGCCTTTGTCTGCAGCGATGTTCTGCTGCTGACTGTGCTGATGCTTCTACCGCTGTTGGTGCCGCATCGCTGCTTTACTGCGAACCACGCTGTCTTCGTTCATCCTGTGGCTGCTTCTGCGATTCAAACGCCTAACACTTACAGTTCATTTGCTGTCGTTCTCGCTTCCCGTGGCTCATGTACAACTACTTTGTACTTGGTGCTAGTACTGCAGCTAATGCTAGTGCGGGCTCGCAGTTTTGTATATCGTTATATTAGGTGCTGGTCCGCAAGTGTATCTGCCCACGACACAGGGTTGCTGCTGTTCCGTGTTGCTGATGCCAAAGATGCAAAGAAACATCTGCGTTGCTGCTGTTGCTGCCGTGCTGGCTTTGTTGGAGTGCCCCTGCTGCTGCGGTACTGCTGCTGCTGTGGCGGTGCTGCTGCTGTTGGTAGCAGTACATATCGCACAGGACATGATATATCGTGTCTTCTTGGCATGTGTGGTTCTCTTGAACCTTCTTTTCTTTCTCTCTCTATCTGTCTCTTAGTCTTTCGTCCGCTTATTTTCGATTTGAATTTGGCTGCCGCTATTATTTCCGTTACACTGCCCTTGCTGCTTTTGTTTATTACTACTTCTTGCTCATGTGAAACAGGAGGAACACTCGAAAGCTTTATGACTTAGCACGAGGCATCTACCGCGTCGTCATGCAGCAGAAGGCAGCAGACCTCCGTGCCATCCGAGAGCAGCTGCTGCTGCTCACCGCCAGAGGCAACGAAGGAAATAGCAGTGCAGGCGCGGGCAACACCAAGGCCACCGGCAGCAGCATGGAGAATTCTGCAGACAGGACTGGCTGGCTGAACGTCTTCGGATGCAGAAGCGAGGTGCGTGCATTATAACGCGAGGAGCGTTGCAGCAGGTCAGCAGTGGGAGTAGACCTTACCAACTTCACCAACATGTACGTCAGCAGATGTAAATAGGATGCGAGTGCTATTTAGGTTGTATCGCTAGATGCAGAGAGGGTCGACAAAGCAACATCAGCAGAAGCACCAGAATAGCAGCAGAAGCAGCAGCAACAGCAGCAGAAGAGGCAGCAACAGCAGCAGAGGAGGCGGCAGAGCAAGTGCGATTTAAGAGAGAAGAAACAGCAGATCTGAGGGGTTTGGTGCGGGGTGTGAGGCACGATAGAACGTAGTCGCGAGCGTGGAGGTACCAGTGCAGGAAGGGTAAAAGGATTGAATTTATTTTTTAAAGAAAAGCTAAAGATACGTAGGCAGCGGCCTTTGGTGCTCAGCTGTGATGTAAGTGTGCGGCTCGTATTAGCAGCAGCGTGTTCATTACTCGAATACCAGTGGAGCCTGGGGGTATGCGGCAAGCCGCGCGCAAGTCATAGGAGCACTGCTGCAGCAGCAACATTTGTACCGCGACTGCTTTTGAAGAGGGACTGTCAGGCAGAGTAATGGGGGCTGTGGCTCTTAGAAAGCTCGGTTTTGCGCAAACTGCATGCGCATACAGTGGCTGTAATTCCTTGTGAAGAGCTGCGTGTACAGCGTGTGATGAGGGTGCACAACAACAGCAACGCGAGTTCTATGAAAATAGCAGGACAAGCAATCATAATCACGTGAGGAACGCCAAGGTCAAATTGTCTTTGTCTAATAAGCGGTGTTGTGACAGGCGGTTTGTAGATACCTCTGTGTAGGGGCTCTGTATGTTTGTCCGAACAGACGAGAGTGCTTCGGCAGAAGCAGAAGGGGGTTGCACAACTGCTTTTGCAAGAGATTACCAGACTGCTTGTGAGTGTAGCTTGTCTTTGCAGATTAAGGAAGAAGCGGTTGCTGCAGTCCAAGACAGAGGCGATCATGACGCAGGAGGGCACGCTAATTCAGTTCATCAAGCCTCTGTCTCGATGCCAGGGTCCATTCCTCCATTGCAATTTTCTGCTGCTGCTGCTTCTGTGTCTGTCCCTCCGTTGACAAATCATCTTTCCGGTTTCTCCTCGTCGCATGCAAGCCCCCGGCTCACCACGAGCTCCCACCACTTCTTCTTAGCTACTCCGGACAGTCCTTCTCCTGCTTATACTACTGCCGGAGCTTGTGCTCGTGCTGCTGCTTGCGCTCCTGCTGCTGCTTGCACTGCTGCTGCTGCTGGCGCCCCTTCTACTCCCTGCACTCCTGCTGAGACCTGCGCGCCTGCTGCTGCCCCTGGTTGTGCTGTTGCTGCTGCTTCTGCTGGGACCGCTGGAGAAGGCAGTATTGTAGGCCGGTGCGCTGCTGCAGCGTTTTCTGTGCTGCTCGCTGAAGAGGTGATAGCAGATGTCGTGTCATCCTCTCGCTGGTTGCTGCGCGATGAAGGCGCCTCTTTTCGGTCTCTCTGTCAGAAACTGCGTGTGTATGAGGCAGCAGTGCTACGGGGGGTTCGTTTTGATGTGTGCCCGAGTTTCCTTCCCTTGCCTGCTATACGTCTCTACGTCAAGCTTTTCTTGCTGAAATGCTGCTGGTGCTGCCCTGCTGCTCAGCCATTCACTCTTACTGGCACCGGCGATTGTTCTCTTGGGACATCAGAGCCGCCACTTTGTTGCTGCGGGACGAGCGAACCGACACCACCCTGCCACTGTGCCCCTCCTGCAAAGCTGTCTATTTCTCCTTCTAGCTGCTGTTGCGCTGCATTTGTGGAGTCCACTGGTCCGTGCTGCCGCTCCTCTTTGAATAAACCATTCTCTTCACCCTGCTGCTCATGGTTTTACAGCAGGGATAGTGCCCGTTTTCGCTCTTCTGCTGCTGCTGCTGCACCTGGGAATACCTCCGCTTCGTCCTGCTGCTGCCCGACCGCTTGCCGCTGCTGTTGCTTCTCTACGCACCGTCGTACAGGCTGGGCGAGGTGCTGCTGTAGCGCCTGGCCGGCAGGGGGGCTACCATACGTACAGCTGCAGCGGCGACTGCATGCTGAAGCTCTACGTCAGCTGTTGTTTCTATGTCGTACACCGTTCGTTATAGAGAGACAACCGAACGATATTGCTGCTGCATGCGTTATCAAAGCTGCTATCGAGTGTGGTTTGCCTTTTCTCATGTCAGCGCAACAGCAGCTCAAACTTGCTACTGCGACTTGGCATCAGTTGCACGACCAGCGGAGCTCTCCACGTGTAGCGCTACTGCAACAGACAAAGTGCCACTCTCAGCAGTTTGAAGCGCAGCAGGAGCTTACGAGAGCAAAAGATGAAAATAAAGAGCAGCAGAACATGTCTAACGCTGAGAAAGAGACGCTTCCGCCATTTCTGAATAAGAAGATGCGCGAGAACGGGAAAATTAACACTTCAGGAGGAATCGGACAGCGGGTTGCTTTGCTGGCACTCGAATCGTTTGACAGGCATGTCAGTCACTTCATGCATTCCATCAACCACCCCTACGGTAATTATGGAAGTGTTCACGGCTGGTGCGGGGATTGCGCTGCTACGGTAGGAGCAGCGACCGGGCAGCACGTCAGTGGAGGAGTAGCTACACAGTGCGCTTCATCCAAAGCGGGTGCCGCTGTAGACAAGGCAGATGAAGTACTGTACAGCGTAGATCCAGGACAAGTCAAGCGCGTACTGGCAGAATTGCGGCTAGCTTCCAGGTGGATGGCAGAGCTGCTGTGGGTGACGGGGGCAGCAGCAACTTCACTGATGGGACCAATTTCCAAAGGAGGACGAAAAAAACGAGTTAGAAGAATGGAATCTGATGAGACACACACATCTTGTTTCGGTGCATCACCGTGCGCGGAAGCTTCCGCTGCTGCTGGCGCTCACTTAACTTTTGACAAAGGATGTAGTGTTGCGGCTGCTGGCTGTGATGGAGGTCGTGCTGCCGCGCCTGCGGCTCTTTTAATCCACACACCTGCTGCAGTTCACACGCCTCAGTCTGCGGCTCTGTGCCCACTAATGGGCGCTGCTGCTGGTTGTGGTGCTGATGCTGTGCCGGTTGTTGATGCTGTGGGTGACGCTCCTGCCACTGCTTCGGGTCCTGCGACTGAGACAGCTACCTACGGCGTTAAGGAACTGCTGCTGCAGGAAATAGGCAAGCCAGGGGGAAAGCAAGAGCAGGCAGTCCAGCAGAAGAGATTGAAGAGGTGCATGGAATATATTCGTAATGTCCTCGGCAAGCGATCGAGCAACGATGAACATTATTCTGCGCGAGCCTTGCAGGAAACGGAATCGAATCAATCGGTACCGCAGACAATCAATGGTGAAGAATTGCCGCAGCTGCACGGTTTTAAACAGAACAAGCACACCCGACACGTGAAGGGAAGTGACAAGTTCACGTCTGTTTATTAAACACAATTGCGCATGACGTTAACCTGATATTTAGTAGACGAATTTTCGTACGATCTTGTGTGGCATGCATTTGCGTGTATACTTTGGGACGACGAATTAATACATAATGTGCACTTGTACGTGTTTACAAGTAAGAGGATAACGGAGTGTGACACGTACGACTTTAACGGCGACACTAACGGTGATGACCTGTGTGCCGCGGATGACACAGAGGATGCACACTTTTGTGGAGACGTCGCCGTTTGTTTTTCCAATCCCTGATCTGTGCATCTGCAGGTGGACATGGCAGCAGAAATCTGACGAAGAAGTGCATGCCGTCATACTGTTGAGCCCACTTTTTCCAACTTCGTGGTTGCTGTATTCAATATGGCACGCTCTTCGTGTGTTCGGGGGAACATACATCATGGGGTGGGAAACTTCCTGACTCTTTTGTGAGCGACATGCAGTTTTCACTGCCGCGCAGATTTACGTATGCGAGAGTATCAGGGTGTCACTATTTTATCGCGTATTCGTGCAAGTACACCAATACACAGATAGCTGCAGAACTTGCTAGAAAGGAACACGCAAGCATCGGCAGGCGTCCGATATCATATGGCTTCCGCTAGTAGCTATGGTTATGATAACAGTAGGTGTAACCGGCACAATAGGGGTACCGGCAGTTACACTTCAAGTACACAGATGCGTCGAGCAGCATGTACACCGGCTGTAGCCGTAGACACAAACACCCATAGTTACAGGGAGCCACCTCATTATCACAGCAACGTGCGTTTATATGAAAGTGCGGACTTTATACCTTCGCTTACAAAGGAAACTGTTTGCCGGAAATAATGCCGCTCTGCGGCCACTGGGGCCCACGAGTTCTCCCGTCTGCTACACAGAAGCGTGGACACTTGTTTTGCACAGTATAGGTCACTAACGTATAGGAAGATTCTATAGTGTCGGTCGGTTCTGTGTCCTCGCTTCCCCTTGCCAGTAGCGTCTATTAACCGCACCACTTCAGTTATTTGGATGACTGCTAAGAACACACTAGTTTTGTGCTTGACGCCATATCACAAATTTTTGAACAATAACTTCCCACCCTGCCAAAACACAGCACAGTAACGACTATACACAGCCAGCACAACGTGGAACTGCAGAAGTGTTTAGGGAATGAACAAGATCACCTGCACGATGTGTGAACAACGTGTTGTGCGCAAACCATTTTTCACACCTCGTGCCTTTACAGACACGCTTTGCTGGGCGAACGGTCATCCACAGTGCACGAGGTACGTAACCGCACGAGCTCCACCTCACCCTGAGCGTAGTATATTCCTAAGGAACTGACTCTTAGACTCTGGAAGCCTGAATAAGACAACGGCGCTTTTGCTAGCGCTTCTGCGGTTCAAGTGTTGCAAACGTGCTTCTACGGTTGCAGAAGTAATAATTGAAGGACGATGCTAAATACTCTGTGTGCACTAGAGCACACAAGCGACGGTGTTACTTGGGGACACTAGATTCACACCGCCCCCACAATTGCGTAGGCCCAAGCGCACCCTATTCTAGCTTACATCTTTTCGTTCGGTTTTCTTCACAGTCGTGTATGATTGTGCGTACGGATTGAACCAGTACGCGTCGAAACTAGTCTAGCTGCTAAAATGCACGCCGTGTTTTCAAGCTAAGGGATGTTGAAAGCGACGGGATAGCCTTGAGACAATACACACACGTTTTCTCAGTTTTTAAGCGGTGACAAATGTGTACAGTTGTGTAGATGCACTGGTGCTAGAATGCTGTACTTCTATGCAATCCATTGTGCAATACACCAAGTAATGGTGGCGGTAGCGTGTGTGGATGTAGAGGTGTACGCGTGAGGCTACGGGGCTCGAGCTACCGGTTCTGTTTTCGGATATGAGACGGATATAGACAGTGCAGAAGCAGACAGATGTATGCGCCCCTGCGTGTACATGACTCAAGCGTGAAGTGCCTGCACAAGGTGCTCCCATTGTCAGTCTGTTTTCAATTTTTGCGTACCTTGCTGACGTTTCGTACCAAGAGAGGCCTTCTGCGGCTGTTTGAGCTGGCCTTCGTAACCAGACTTCCATCTGTCTAGTACACAATTTAAATGGGAAGGATAAGTGGAGGTACGCAGCACAACTGTGGACAGCACAGACACTCGCATTGAGTGAATGCACGTTTGTGCCGCGGACCGTTGTTTTTGACTCTTCAAACCACCACGACGCCTTTTGATGCCCTATGAATTTAGGTATATCTTCACGTCTAGGTGTCTACAGTTCCTAAGCGTCTTTCACATGTACAGCTGAATCTTACGTTATCTAATGCAATCGCGCTCACGCTCCTGCTATCAATCGGTAGCTTCCTTCAGAAGCAGCAGCCGGGCCTTCAACGCAGATGGTAGGATATAGCCGCTGCACATGGGAACTTGATTGCAGACAGAAAATCGTATTCCCATGAGTGTTTCATTTTAACTCAAGCCCATATGCAAGGACACACCCCACAGAAGACTGTGTTCTCTTTTTAGTACCCACAGTCCGGATGTGTGCAACCTCTGGATACGTAAAAATGCTCTTCAACCTTTGTCTACGTGCTGGATTGCGAGGACGAAGCGTGGGTTGTCCTCTACTGTGCAGCTGCTGGTTGGGCATCTTGAACCGCCCTAGTTAAGCTGTAATCATTCTTTTTGACTACACCACTAATAATCTTTTGTTTCGCTCCCCTCTATGCAGACAATGGTAAAGAGTATTGGGTAAACGCACATACGTTGGCGTGCAAATCTTCTAGAAGCACGCCGGCGAAAGCGTCGTGTTAACCAACCAGGTAAGAAAGTTTTGTTGCTCCAACCTTCATTCTCCGGTAGACGTTAAAATGGGTTAGCGTCTGCACAAGCGTCTCCGCGTGCACGGGGACACAACGCTACCAAGATGAACTCTCTATCAAAGTAGATCTGCAAAGACCACCACCTTGTTCAAGGACACAAGGCATACCCGGAGTGGCGTAAATCAGGTGCCTGCTTGTGGAAAAATATGAGCAGTAGTAGTGTAGGTTCGACACTTCTCAGAGTTCTGACAGTCAGAGTGTCCTGCATGTTCCGACGCCGGAAGTATCAGGCAGAGCACCTGCTTTTCGGCTTTCGCACATAAAAAGCGGAACATGTCTTTTCTCGTGTCATCTGTTTCCACAGATTCTTTCCGACAGTGTTCATACTCAGGAGGCGGGCATGGGCAGGTTTTGTCACAGCCGCACAATAATGCTTAGGCCGTGAATGCTTCATGATGCCTACCTGCGGGGAGAATCTCTATATTCACATGCACACGTATGTGTGTGTGCCTTTACGTCCCCGGAACATCGAGTCTACAGTGCAGTATACCGGTGAAGAGTATGGCTTCACAGTATTCCTGTCGTCTAACGTTTATCCCTGCTCGATGGCAGGCTCTTTCAGGTGGGCTTTCACACACAGCGACAGCTTCCAAATAAAACTTACGTGTTTCGGACATGGTTCTGCTACTTTCACGTGAGGCTCAAAGTCAGTACGCGCGCTTAAGGCTGGAAATCTTTGTCCAGGGGGACCTTTACATCTTCGGATGTTGCATAGTGCGTAACGAGTATAGTTGTACGCAAGCAGCTAGTCGACAACAAACTGCATGCAAAGTTTGCCACATCCATTCTTGCTGTAATTAGGCTGCGTCCCCCATTCGAATGTATCCCATGCTTTAAATGAATCCAATAAAGCGGCTGCAACCGTCCACTTCATGGAAAGAAAAGAGGATAGGAACACTGCAATCTATATCTATACTTCCATCGTTAGGTGTGCGCCTTCTCGTACACGAGCTCTGAAGCACCCATTTGAGCGAAATATGCATTGTTATTTATCGCCGTTCGTGTATCTGACCGAGACGAAAAACTGACGTAAACATGCTCATGTCTGTCTTTCTCTTCGTCTATCTCTTTCTAACCACACATATATATGGAGAAGGGTAAACACGTTCACATTTCATAGGCGTGAGTCCTAGCTATTGACGAAATAGAAACGACAAGTGTCAGGAAAAAAATTTTTCCTAGTGCAGCCCCTCTGAAGGGCTGCCTAGGAATATGGTGTGTGTGAGTGTCTCCCCAGCAACTGAAGTAAACTTGCTCATGTCTGTCTGTCTATCTAGTGCTCTCTCTAAACACAGATACACATTCAGAGAGGTAAAACGCTCACACTTCATCGGCGTGAATCCCAGCTATTGACGGAACAAAACGATAAATGTCCAGAGGAGAAATTCCTTACTGCAGCCCCTTTGCAGCGCTGCCTAAGAATACTGTGTGAGCGAGTGTCACAAAAAGATGAAGTAAACTTGCTCATATCTGTCTGTCTATCTCTTACTCTCTTTCGAAGTACACACGTACATATTCAGAGAGGTGGACACATATAGGCTTGAGTCCTATCCACTGACGAATTAAACATGACAATATCAAGAGGAGTTCCCCTCCTAGATACCCTCTGCAACGCTGCCTAAAAATATTCTTTAGTTAGAGAGCGTGTCTACCCTTTTATGATTTGTGCTTGCCTCCTGCACATTTTCCCTCAGTAGGTCGTATAAATCCTTCGCTCTGTTATCTCTCTTTCTCCCTGATAAGGTCACAAATGACTTCCGACAAGATTACGCGCGCTCTAAGCATACGGAATGCTTATACAATGGACGTCTAGTAGGTGTCGACGAGCACCAGCTTTTGGCATCTTATGGTAAGTTTCAAACCCTCAAAAACCCGGTGCATTTACGCAAATATCTGCCAGATATTCTCATCGTTCGCTGCTGTGTGGATGGACCAAGGCTGTAAACCTCACGAATGTGCAGAAGAAATGAAACCGTGTGTCTCTGCCACTGACGTAGATTCTCGTCATACACCCTCTCTGTGTTCCGTGACCCCTTAGTTCGGTTGCGAGTTTGGTGCTGGCCTCGATTTCAACCTTCCATCGTAACTCCAGTTTGTGTGTTTTGGCGCATTTTATTGCGCAGCTGTCCCTACCTTGCTAGTTTGGTGATTTCACTGCAGTCCGTACTAGTCCCTTTCCACTCTCAGCTTGCTTCAACGCCCTTTACCTCTCCAGCCAAGGAGATGTTCTCCGCTCTTTCAAAGAACATTTCCCGAAGGTAGGTCCACCGCGTTTCTGACCACTGCTGTCGTCGCTATTCCCACACTGAAAAAGCTCGATACAAGGTCGATACAACTTATTTTGACGAGTCTCAACGACTCATTCCTTTTAGTAGAAGATCCTTACAACATTAACTTATTTGGAAAACCTTGGCTGAAGGCCCTTGCACACTGATACATATGTAAGTCATGCCGGAAAACTTCCCTTCATACTTCAACCTTCGGGCTTCAGCTCCAGCTGCTGATGCTTCCTCATACGAAATAGTTGTTAAATTTTTACATGGCTACAATCAACCCGCTAGTTTATTCCTTCAACAGTTTTCTCTCTCGCGTCGAACCTCTTCTATTTCACTTGATTTGTTTTCCGTCTCGCATCACTACGCACAGCCGCGCTCGACCCTCGTTGTTGTCTACAAATCTGACCTCTTCTCGAGCAACGCTTCCAGTACCTGATAATGTGTCTTTTGCTAGAACTACTGGACTTTCGTTGAACTGCAGCGTAATAGCACCTCGAGGCGTTCGCTTCTCCTTCGTCGCCCGCGCTGCCGAATCTCCTCTTCTTGACCCGGTTTAGCATTCTTGTCACAACGTGGGTGCTGTAGCTGAGTTGTACTTTCTCTTTGCACCACCTCAGACGTATTATGTCTCCTTTCTACTTCGGAAGACGCACGGTTTTACTATGTTCACCGGCCTACTATATGCCAAGCTGTATTAACCCTTTTGCTTTGTCGGTGCTGGTCCTCGCACGTACGCTGATAGCCACATCATTTAAAAAGGATCTCTTGCTTCCTCAGAATGTTTGGCGTAACTTACCGTTCTCCGTCATATTTGTTTTTCAATGAAAGATCTTCTTGTTGCTAAAACTCTCCTCCCCTAATAGAGTTGTTCGGAGCACTCGTTGCATCGAAGAACACACTTTGTTTCTCGTCAACACGTCTCTTACTTCGAAAGGAGACCTTGACCTTCAATCTGATAACTTGCTGCTGCTTCCGGAAGAGTTCATTTGTCCCCTAGTATTATCGATAGTAGATTATCATCTACCTATTTGTCCAGCGAGACGACCGCTACCACTGCTGCGCAGTTTTCACTCTTCTCCCCGGGGTTATATCTAGAGCTCAATAGTCGCATTTCTGCTTAGCTCTCTAAAGCTCTACCTGCCAATCTTTTTTGCTATTCTCACTCTATCCTCGAGCTCTCTGTTGCAGCTGCTGAGCAGTTGACACTCGCACACAACATCGACACGGTATTTAGCTCTGCTTAAATTCAATTCTTCACCATGGCTTACATACACCGCGTCCAAAAAAGTTATCTTATGCTGCTAGCTTGCCTGTTACTGCTATCGCTGTTCGCTTGTCATTGAAACCCACCTTCTGGCGGTGGTGTCTTAATTCCCACCAGCAATGCTGGCGCTGTTGCTTTGCTCTTCTATTCTACGACTTTTACCGGAATTTAGAACTCTGATATGAAGTATGCTTCTCGTTGTGTTATGCCAGTCTACTTCTTAGTGTGAAACATTCCTTGACTCTAATGCTGCTAATACCAGGGTATTCACTCCTACTTTTATTCATCTCCCTCATGCCGTGTCGGCTGCTGTCGCTACTGCTAGTCCTCTTCGTTCTTTTTCTCCTATCACAGCGCAGACGTTGGTTCCGTATGCCCCCTTCTGATCGCTCCACCACCTCTCCTTGAAGTCTTTTTTCTTGCGTTTTTTTTGTTTTTTATTCTTTCTCGCGCTCCGTTTTCGCCCTTTAACTTTAATTTATCGTTGACCGTCATCCTCTATTTGTGTAGCTCCTCCTCTTTACCGTCAGTCCCTCTTCCCTCTTGTATTTGTCTGCGGGGGTTCTTCGTTTCTCCTCTTCCTTTTGGCGTGGCGATACTGTCTCCGATCAAAAGATAATGCCACCAGTGAATGTGGCACTAAGAATAGCAGTCCAGGGTATATAGCATAGTGGCTCCAGTAAAGGCAGGAGACTTCTTATTGTGCTGCCGCCGTAGCTGACGATGAAGTGCACTGGACAAAACGGTTTCGCAGTAACACCTAAGCTCACTCGACGCAATCCGAAGGGGGTTCGTTCATAAAGTATTCCGTAGTATTCATCGTCTTCCTCATCCGTAAGTGTCTCGTCTTCTTCTTCTTCTTCTTTCTTCGGTGGCTCCTCCTCTGGCGGACACTCACCAGCTGCACACGGAGAGCGGAGTAAGGCGAGTCTGTCTTCTGGTTCTCGCCAAGCTTCTATGCGAATGACCAAGGTAGCCACCGGTATTCCAGTTGCACCTGCAGTAGCTTCTGTAGGGATGCTTAGTATGGCAGGACCTACCCACGCGACGCTCAGCGTAGGATAAGGTGGCTGCAGAGACTCAGGAATCTTCAATCTCCAAGGCATGTTGATGCCGTCATTTGCAGCATAGCGAAAATTTGGGATAGAACCTATGCGAAAGAGTGTGCCGTAGCGTACGGCAGACTGAGTCGTGCAGCGGGCACAAGAGCCTTTGCAGCAGAGTGTTTCAATATCTGGAGGTATTGTGCGCGCAGCACCTGGACACTCCACGATGACTGTGTCTCCTGGACTTGCTGTCATCGTCACTTTCTGTATGTATCGGTCGCAACGTTCAAATGCAAGCCGCCTCACTGTGCCCGTGAGCAACGCAGCTGCAACAGCCGACGTAGGATCTACGCCAGCAGAGGACATGTCCGGAGGTGATGCAGTTGAAGATGATGTCGAAGTTACAAGAGGCCTCGAAGAAGCAGTAGCAGGACCTCCTTCGGTTGCAGCTGCTCCTGCCGTGCTTACTCTTGCTGCCTCTGTTCCTCCTGCGGCTGCGCTCGACGGTGTTGTCCCACTGAGCATCGGCTTTGATGCTCTTCGCATACTTTGCGACGACACGGTTGACGATGCTGTGAAACTTTCACCTTTCCCTGCACGTGCCGCGGCCGCTCTCGCCGCCCTTTCCAAAGCTGCTGTTCCTCCCCGTATGAAGGCTGCTGACCTGCCAGATGACAAGGGTGTGGAAAATCGATTGCTCGGCGTTGCAGGCAGTGCTGATGGTGTTACACTTGTAGATGTAGCTCGCTTTAACGCAGCTGCTGCAAGGGGTGACAGATTTGCTGTTTTCTCTAGTGTGAGTGTAGCTGCTGGTTGATCAAATGCGGTGACTGCTTTTTGAGTCGGTGGGGCCAGATACGTACGCATAAGCGCAGCAGATGCTGACGAACGTCTACCGAGGTGTGCACCTTTTCTGGTTATGCCTCCCGCAGCTGTTGTTGCTCCTGGTGTTCTGTCAACCGATTCAAATACTACCTTTCTTTCCACAGAAAGTGCTGGTGCTCTGCGAGTTGAGGGCTCTCTCACTTCTCCGTTTGCTTGTGCTGGTCGTCCTGCCGTTCCTGCTCCATTCAACGTTCCTTGACACCCTGCAGCAGCTATTGCTGCTCTGTCCGTTGTTTCTGTTCCCGTCCCCACCGCTGTTTTTGTTGCTCCCCTCGGTGTTGCCTTGTTTGTCGTTGCTGCTCCTCTTACCGCCTCTTTTCTCTGTAGTGGTATCCCTCCTCCTTCTTTTCCCGGTGCTGCACTTCCTGGAGAGAACGTTGCATATTCAGGTGGCCGATCTTTGCTCGTGACATTACTGTTGCTGCCGTCGGCCACTGCTGCTCGATACAGCTGTCCTAACGTTGCGGCTGCTGCTCCTTCGGATGTCGGCAGGGCCAGCTGGATGGTAGAGACTGCTGGAAGGAGGGAACTTGCGAGCACCAGTAGCGCAGCAAAGAAGTGCGGCAGTATGAACAGCTGTATATACACAGCCTTCATGGTTCCAGTATTGCAGCACGAGGCAATTACCAGGCGCAGAGCCATTATTGCATTCAATCGCGGTACGGTCTTCTACACTACTGCTTCGCCTGTCTGTGTCACTGTGCAGTTGTACGCTTCATATCTCTGTAAACGAAACATTGTGCCCTCTCTGGGCAGCTCCTTCACATACTGGCCACCTTATAAAAAGTGCACTCCTCCTTCTTCGGCACTACTGGTGTTGTGCACACGACATCGAATCGTGTGTGATACAAGTAGAGACGCACACATCGACGCTTCCTCTACGGAAACTGTATTAACAGGCAGCGGACCCTCATAATGTCAGCCGACGTAGACTGGACCAAGTACCATCCTCAAAGAACACGTCTAAATTATTCTACTCCTACGGTGACTGCCTGGGCTTATATGTGCACGTGGACACATGTGTGGCTACTGTATGGCTATAACTGAGACATCTGGACGGTACATATACGACGTAAGAAGAGACGAAGGGAAAGATACATCCAGTAAGAAGCAGTATCTATGCGGGGCTACAAGAACTCTTCAGCAGACGTATCCACGTACGTCCTGCGGTGGACATTAGCATACGGTATAGGCAATTTTGTGCCTCTCTGTTCATGTGGCAACTCCAGGGCACGTCTCTCTGCGGGTACCGAGCTACGACTGTCGGCGGTATATCCCCGCCGCGTGTGGAACCATGCGCAGCAGCCAGAGGCCTTTTTCGAGCGTTTCACGGGAGTCTCCTGGGCAACGCGCTTCGCACCCGCATCGACGTACCTGAATGTACACCGTTGTTCCGTCTACCTGCCTATATTTGTGTGCGTGTGTAGGCATAGAGATCTGCAGTTGCACCGGCGATGTACATCACGTACTGGCATGCACACGTGGATATGGGAGCAGGACGTTTTCATTAGCACAAGCGCACACAAGCTCATGTTTGCAGTAAGACGGACGTTTGTTAGGTACGACTGTCAATAAACAGACCAGTAATAGTCCTTATTTCTCTCTCCCTGTCTGTCGCAGTAGGCAGACAGACACACAGCCAAAAGCAGAGAAGGGGAGGGGCTCAGGGCCAGCAGGCAAGGAACACGCTCGAACAGCTCTGACCGCAAATAATTTAAAAGAGTAAAGCGCATATCCGGACGCTTAGAAGGATTTTTGCCATCACTGGGCTCGTTCGCACTCCTGACAATGCAGGTACGTAGTAACACGTGTATTGCACACACGTAACCGTCTGAGTGTGAGGACGAATACGTAGAATGCGTGTTCCCATCTAGTCTGGTTACGATTCCCGACGGTACTGGGGAGCTGGATTGCTTGTTTCTTCTGGATGATAATATCAGTGCATTGTCTGTGCGACTGCCGTCCTGCCAGTCCAAGCTACGCATAGCAACCCTGTTAAACTTCCACGGTCACCTCTTTTGACAGTCACTGTCCAGCCGTGTGAAAAGGGAAGGACAGTGGCCGTTCTCCATGCATTGCACCGATAAACGGTTACATTTGTTTTATGAATCATGTTTATTACGCACTCTAAAGATGTCTGCGTCAGCACGTCGCAGTTTCAGACGAATTCACGCCCTCAGACACGGAAGCAGCCGTGCAACAACTGTTCACAAGTTCACCTGCGTGCACACATCCTCTTGCACGCTTACGTATTTCCGTGGAACGGAACACCTTCCATATTTACCTGCATATATACACATACCTTGTATGTTGTAGGCGGAATATAGTGGGAGCATCCGATGAACAGACCGGCACAGCGCTGCGACGATTGACGCACGTCAGATGAATCATCAAAAGCATCTACTAACTTTCTCCGAATTTGAAGGCCCCGCTCCCATGAATTATTAAAAGCATCTACTAACTCTCTCCAAATCTGAAGGCCCAGCTCCCATTAAGGTATCACCAAATCCCTGATGCGACGGGTGTTAACACCACATCACATATGTAAACCGCTCTGACCGTGGCAGAGACGGAGAGAAAGCAGATACAGAGAGAATAGCAAGGAAGTCTCCATTTGTCAAGATACATGTACGTTCATGTACAGGTGTGAAAGAAGGCTACGACTGCGTAGTCTCACGACGAGATTCTCACGCGGAGAGGGCGAAAAGCGGCAACGCAGACCACCACAGTGAACGAATAGGGATGGGCATTCCTATACTTTAGAAGTTATCATAAGCAACGTTTAGTTCACAGCGTAGATGCATCCAGGTTACCTGCGTCACTGGAAGCCGACGCAATGTACGCTTCCTCTGCAGATGCCTCATTCGGGTTCGCATAATCCGACGTCTTATATCCTAAACAGAATGCCGTGGCAATCAAGAACTCCACCACGACTAGTAACAGCAGGTATGCCACAGAACAGCGGCAGCGGTAGACTCCAACGCTGCACCAGTTGTTAACGCATCAAATGCACTAACCGTGACAGAAGCAGAGTTCTCAAATGCAGGCTTAGCTGAGTTGAAAGTACGACTGCCGCTGCTATCATTACAATACTAGTACTAGCAATACGGCCAGTATTCGGAGCAGCAACAGGGACAGCAGGGGCGGAAGGGCAGCACCCCCCGAGGAAGAGAGGCGAAATAGACACGTCTTGTGTAGACATGCAATACCAGTAGCATTATTTACAGTAAAAACCACAAATTTGGCGTAGCACTTCTCCTTCGGAGTGACGGATGCAGGTTATTTGGGCAAAACGCGCACAATCACGAGGACGAAAGCCGTAGTAACAGAGACCACCCTCTCCGTCAACGATTGTCTCACACCACCGCGGCCCCTCCGGCGCCGAGGGTCACATACGGCCGAGTCCGGCAATGTACGCATACATAAGAGTTTGCTAATTTGCGTGAGGATATGCCGTGATTGAAACTATGAAATCTCAAGAAGATCTTTGAATGAGTGCAAGTATGTAAAATGAGTGCGTCGCACAAGCCTTTACTGTGTTTCTTCTGAATTATCTCTGTGGATGTAGGTGTGTCAATTAACACGCTCTTGTGTAGGGTAAGTACGTATATACACGCTAACCAGGAGAGACAAACTGCATGGCAGACGCTTGAATATTGAAGTGAATAATACATGTACATGACAGCACACACCTCTGTGTTAATATGCACGTGTATATGTGTGCATTGTTTTGTACGGTTGGTGTGCTCGCAGAGCCGGTATACACGAAGACCAATGGGTGTATTTGCAGCACGCTGGATCTGACAGCCCCTTTTTCTGCATCTACTTTGCACAAATCCCCTGAATACGCAGACACACCATGTAGCCGCGAGGATACTTGTGGGGCTGGTTGTACCAGGAAATTCGTTACTAGGGAAATATCTGTTTCGTACCTGCTGTAAGTACACAAACGCTCTCAGGCAGTGGGGTTGGCAATCCTCTGCGCCCCACGCAATAGTACCCTCCCAAGCATTTTAACTCGCAACGTAGTTAAAACAGCACCAAAGGCACAGTATCTCATCTGTTTTTCGTCCGACGTCCGACTGCTTGTAAAGAGTTTTGTGTTGTGATGAAGTGGCACTAGCTTTCTCCACCAGTTTTTCTTGTTTAGCTTGTGTCTCCGCAGCCTTGCCGCCCAGGGGAACGTGCTTGGACGTCTTTGTTACCAAAATGCTTTTGGTGCCTCTTCGCACATCATTAGTGTCGCTCGCAATGAACTTCAGCTGCAGTCGGTGTATGTATATTACAGCTTTTGTCTGCTCACTCTTCGAAAACAAGTTCTTCGGCTTATAATTTGTTGAAATGCTTGCGGCCCTTGAGGCAACTCTCCCTGTCCCAGCGCTCCTTCCACATAGTAATCTAAATGTAGGCCACCTTCTTTCTTCACTCTTCTGAGATGATCGCATCCTCTGTTTTGCCCAAAAACTCCTTCCGGCGCACCTGTACATTCGATTTTTCTTCTGGATTTTCTATCATCCCTAACATTTTCCGGTTTACCTTTCAAATATCATCCCTGCCTGCGCGCACGCTGCAGTTGCAACCGAATTATTGCTTTTGTGTCACTTTTGTCTCTCTCCTTTCAGTGAACGTATGAAGTAATGGTTGCTTCCAACGGTCAAACGTCCGCTTCTCACGAGGGCGCAATTAACTGGCAAAGAACTTTTCTCATAGACTTGCACTCAAAGCGAGACGCAGCTTCATTATGACACCTTACATCTGAACGACGCCGAACACAGCACGTCGAAGGCGTGCAGTTCTGCCTTCTTCAGACTTTCTGACTGTGTAATTCACAGCAGCAGCCCAAATGCATGGATGAGCTGCTCTGTATTGTGCGGGTCATGTGGGTGGGCAAATTTGATTTGTCCCCCGTTTAGCAACGCGCCCTCGTGTATTCCGTTGCTGCCGAGAGCCGTCACAATCTCACAATCGGATACTGGCCGATTTTTATTCGAGCAATACTTGTCACAGTGGAAATGTTCACACATTTACATAAATATAAGTAGCTATACACCAACAACAAGTCTGCCACTGTGCAACTTTCTCTGCATTCGAGATGCTCAGTCGTGCAAGCCCGTTCAGCGGTGCTCATTGCTCTGCTTCAAAAGTAGACGGATTGCGTATTCGTAGTGCCGGCTAAGATATGAAAGAGCGGTTTACATTTGCGTTCTGATTCAGATGACCAATGTATATTTACGCTGCGGTGGCACTCCACGATACAAGAAGGGCTTTTTCACAAGTACACGTATAGGCATACACTTATAAATACATGTATACAGAGGCAGACAGGTATACAGTCAAACTTCGTCAAACATTCATTTATCGCACCGACTTTGCAACCATAATGCATAGGACGCACATTCTTTGAATGCATGTTTTTGCCTGGTCATAGCGAACATGCTCCACGTAATTTCGAGCAATACCATCCCCTTTTTCAGAATGAACGCAGAACCATACTGGCTAGAATTATTTACGAGCCCGCGTCTTAACGCAAACACTTCTAAATATAAACTTATACGGGTGTATATCTAAGGTCAGTAGTCTTCAGTCACACATATGAACAATTGTGTAGTTATTTCCCTTTTATAGTACCAGGCTTCTTTTGTCACCATGGTCGTCAGGATTATCCGCTGATAGGTCACTTGCTATGATTTTGCGCTCGCCCCTGCATAGTCGGTGATAGAGATGTTTGAACGGAAGCGTGGATTCTCTTATTCACGCAAGTGCCTATCTGCCTATCTTTCAGCATACGCATATATCTTCTCAGTCCTAGCTAACCGGCCCTAAGACAAGACATGCTCGGATACTATAACAGTCTGTGCACCAAAAGACCACATGTGCTTGAACTGAGTGAATGATAGTGGACGCCAAACCCTGAATCTGCTCTCACGTATAATAACCAAAGTACACGATGGGCAAGTGTGAAGCTCCTTCACGGCCGCAATCTGTCATCCACCATGATACACAAATACACAACAGTCATACGGTTTCCAGTCGTTCTTTCCATCAGCCCTCCAAAGAGCGGTTTGGGCAAGCACTT
>CATKUM010000497.1:0-30070 GCA_949786405.1 Onychomys arenicola
GTGGCTGCATATGAGGCAAATCTTATATACGTAAAAACGTGTACTATGTACTGCAAAGTCATGTGGTGAGAACGGAAGTTACTTATCTTTGCATTTAGCTTGTTCATACATTACAGTAAAAACCGTTCTCTTTGAGGATGAAACCTTTTGTGATACGCGAGAGTACAAGTATCTTGCCTGTATTGAACATGCTTTGTGTGAAATGCAACCGTAGCTTCTAGGTGTTGTAGTGCGCAAAGGACCTCCAATCATACTTCCATGATTATTCGTGTTCTCATTAATCGATATGAACACGTACTCTTTCACTCTATATTTGCCGAGGTTTTTTTCCTTCAGAAACTACGTCACGAATTGAAATGCAATCAAACTTTCTTCTGACAATACACCTGCGGTAAACACTCTCTCTGCATGTCTGGCTGTCTATAATGCACGTTTTCTGTAGCAGCACGTGTGCAGCAGGTGAGAAAAAAAACTCTCTCGCGCATTACATTACGATTTGGATGATTGAATCTTCTACATATACCTTGGAGCGCTGCTGTGTACGCAGCGCAGTAACCAGGCAAACCGTGGCCGCAGAGGTCACAAGGATTCTCGTCATTGTCGCAGACTTGATGCAGATTCACGTGTACGCATATCACCGCTCGGACATGCGCATATACGTACATATGAATACATCCACATCACTTAAATGCGTAGTGTGCATGTACATAGCCATACATTTACTAGCACAACCGCTCCACAGCGTAGTAGAGTCGATTAATTTTTGATACCAGCGTACAACGTTGATGTACGCTTCTAAAGTGTGTACGATTGGAGGTGCAAGGACTGAGATCTACTGACACATACGCTGTGCTTCTCAGTCATAGGCGCTGCACGAAGCACACACGTCCTTTCTCTACCAGTAACCCGCATGCTCGCCAGCCGACAGGAACCATCAGTTTACACGTACCTCTGTATTATGCTTATGCCCAAATCGGTGTGTACGGATGTGACCGTGTGCGTAGGTCCTAACTTCTTGGGTGCACATGTGTATGCATATATCCAGAGCTTCTAGAGAGCCATCGGAACATGAAGACGTCTATTTCACAGGTTGTCAGGTGTTTGACTGTGCGTCGGCCTCCAAGACAAAGCATTACCGCAGGAGTGAGCACATGTTTGATGCGCACCAACGCCTTTGAATTGATGCCGGCGAGAAAGAGGCTTAGAAGTGGAAGTGCAAGGATTCTGATGTTATTAACCAACGTGCAGTGCGCACGTATTGGCACAAAAAAAACTATGTACTCGTTACAAGCAGTGCGTACGCAAGAGGAAGGCAGGTACGGTACACGGAACTTTAGTTCTCTACTTGTATATCCAGATTGATTCAAATGATTTCTGTGAACGCCTTTTCTCATTTGCTTGTGTCGCGGCCACCGTCATTGTGGCGCTGCGATACGTGCTGTACGTGGTCGATAGTTTATCATCGTGCGTAAAAACTTATACGCTTTGTCATCTAGTGCGTACGCGTGCTCACAGCTCATGTTCTCTGCAACACAGGGACACCGAAGGCAAATGGGTTTACACAGACTGGAAAATAACGAAAGTAGCTGATACTTTTTCGTGCTGTTTAGCGGGGTCTGTTCAATCCCCCTGCAGAAGTGATTCGTTTTTCTTTTGGCTTTGTAAGCAGAGTAAGGCAGTATTTTCGTTTGCCCTTCAAGCGAGTGAGAATGCCCAAGTATTCGCTCATGTTATATCAAACCTCAATCTTCACGGACTACACAGATCGGTGTACTGTATATAGACATCCGCTTACTCTTGCCCTGTCTCCCCATTCTATATGCACAGTACATTGGTGACTACGTAAAGGGGGGGGAGGAGCACTGCTTACCACTCTGCTTCACTCATCTTTTCTGCAGATCGAAGAGCTTTCTCTTCGAGTTCTTTGTTTCCCTGGCTCACGTAGTGGGCCTCGTAAAGAGGAGCCATATCGACCTCCACCTCTGGGCGTGCCCATCTTCCACAGACTGCCCCCATTTTTACGAAGTTAAAGTCCAGGTGTCGACAAATATACAAGTCCGCAGCTTCCGTTGAGGCGACCGCTGTCTTTGAACGAAGTTAGTGTTGCAGTTTCGCTTTTGTTCATTGATTGGCTGCTGGTATTACTGCCGTGCAGTTGTTACAGATGACATCACCGCTGGTGTCGTTGTAGTGTTTACTGTATTCATATCCGCTGCCGTTCATTGCCCAGAAGTTGTTGCCACGCTTGGGCGATGTTAAGGGCCCTGAAGTTACTGGCGCGACTGCCGCTGATGTTCCTGTGGAAACTACGTATACGGGAGTAATCGTTTGTGCACTACAGCTTCGGCAGTTGCCTCTTTCGCCACAGCTCTTTGGTACAAGCGTTACTGCTGCGTTGTACCGACTCTGCTGTTGACTCTATTATTCAAGTAGCTGCTGTTGCAAATCTGGTGTCCCTGCAGTCTTCACTTTTCGCTGTGAATCTGGTGAATGGCAGCCGTTCGCTGTTGGTCACTGGCGGTGGAGCTGCTCATTGCTACGGTGTTCCCACAAGTGGAAAAGGATCCTATTCCATAGCATACGGGTCGCAATATTTTCAGAATGCGACCTGGCGGACAGCTAAGCAGTTGTTTTTCGTAACAATTCAAACCTTTAACAGAAGACCACAGCGTATCTGCTTCAAACAGTGCTTCAGCAGTTGCTGTAGAGCAAGAATGAACAGTAGCATCAGCGGTGGCAATCCAACATATTCTGCCCTTCTTATGCAATGCAAGCAGAGGTGCTTCCTAATTAGAGGAACGAGCAGAGTCCGTCGGTGTTGTGTAAGACGACACAACCCAGTCCCAGGAGTGTACACAAAAAGTTGGGTAGCATTAAAGCAGCCTTACAGTGCGGGGCAGCACCAGCCCCTGTGGCTGGCGGCTGTCAGATGTGCGAAGCGAGAATGCATGCTCCAAACAATTTGCATGTTCTGTAGCCATCCACTTAGACAGTACGCGTGTTTCCAACTGGAAAGAATAGTCATGCCAGAAAAGGTATCTCTCGCAGCTACATTAGAAACTACTCGTACGCGAAGATCAGAAGGCAACCGCAGTAGCCGTACCACTGGTACATTCAGCAGAAGGCGAACACTAGTAGGTCTGTTTCAGCGGAAGATTGTTGGTTCGTACAGAGGGTCACCTAAGAGGTGTGTTGTAAAAAACATGTACTGGAGACACATTGTCTCTGTGGTGTGCAGGAAGGACGGAAGGAAAAGTGTGTTAGACACACCCAGTAATATATTGGACAGCTGTTGCGCGGTTATATCGTAAGAATGCACACGAGAAGCACACGTGCGTTAGCTTCTGTTCACGGCTCGACTCGGTCTCGAACACCTGGTTGTAACTAGCAATTCGTCGCTAGCTTGGAAACGAGTCTGCTAAGAACTTTCCATTACAAGCCAGGGAACTGCCTAACGTCTCATATGAGTTGGATTCGGATTGTTTGAAAGGCTGAAGTGCCTCGTTGTGACAAAGGTGACTCTTAGCTGATCGGGGCCTGGAAATACGGTTGTGGTAACGCAGCATTGATCGGAACGCCTGAGTGCGCAAAAATGGTTTTTATTTCGCTCAGCACTGTTGACTAACCTGCAAATGAAGTAGAGAGCTCTCAAAAGAACTTTTTGTGCAAGGGAACGTCTATATTGATGTGAGCGCAAACGAGACCACTGTATCGGACAGTGATTGATGAAGTCTACGAAATTTTCCCAAAAAGAACTGGTCGCACGTAGGGAAATAAAAGCCCTACCACCAGCAGTTGTTGTTACAACTGCTGATCACGGTGAACTACAGAGAATAAAGGCTTGCCTTACTCGTACAGACACATTAAAGTATCGTATAGTACACGTCCTCTTAGTTCCCACTTCATTACGTAACCTATCATGCTTGTCAACGTATCTATCTACTTGTCTATCATCCTTTCTAGCCATTTGGACATTCATTCGCATATCCGCTTCCAATTTACTTTTCCCATATATATTCGGCGGGTTTGTTTTGAGCAGGACGGGTAACCTCCTATCTGACCTGAGACCTCTGTGCATTAATAACTGCATCCACGGCATAAGGGGCACTTTGTGTGATACTCCATTGCTAACCAACTTGATATGTAGCGGCATCCATGTTTATGCGTACCTTCATAGCTCATATAGCATAGGAGGTTAGAGAAAAAGGATCTACACGTACCAACCGTCCTCGACTCCCGTGTCCTCTTCCTTCTATACGTATAAACGCGTCGTGGCAGCCTACGATGCTGCGTAGTGAAGAGCAAGTAGCCAGTATATGCCGAAGTGCACGCACGTACGATACGTTTCGCAGTTCTCTGTTCCATGTACAATTGAAAGGCAATGGGTATAGAGAGCATGCGTAACCGCATATTTATATACAGTATTGGAAGAAAGGTGTTTTCCAGCAGCACCACGGGAAAAGAGATCGGCAGGATTTTTACTTGCAGAGGAGAGACTGTAACACTGTATGATTGAATGAAGTCAACTGAGTCGTAACTACTCACTGCATCTCATTTCGTCTATAAGTCTTCCCGCTGTGCGCTTGCTTGCCGCAATCGCATTTGTGTCTCAAGCATGTTTGCAAGTATCGTTGTCTGTGGCTGTCTATACGCGAATATCTGCATTCGTTATTCTTTTTCCCGTTTGAGGCTTCTTTGTGCAGTTATCTACGAAGATGCCTTGTCTGCATGGCCAGCTGGTGATATGTAGTCATCATCTTCCGTATATGTCTCCCAGACTCTCTTTGACAGCTGTGGACACATGTCAGTTGTACTGCAGGTGTCATATACGTGTAGATGTGCGGTATACCTCTGGTGCCGTCAAGAGCACAATGTATGTACCTTCAACAAGGGTTCGCTAGAAGTATCAGTGAATGTGAAGTTTGATTTCCACTTATGAAAGGCTTTTCCCCGGTAGTTCTCTCGGAGGGTAACAGTCAAAAAAGTATAAATGAATAACAGCGAAGAGAGCGGGTTCCCGAGTCTCGACGAGCTGTAACGATCTGCCGAGGACGACTCATGGCGCCTTTCTCCAGGAGTCGAAGAGCTTACGCGTAGACACACGCCGTTGAACAGAGTAGAGAGGAATTTTTTTCTATCAGTATATATAGTTGTAGATCCACTTATATACGCACGAGACCTACTCATTCTGCTGTGATCAACAAAATGCAAGCAACCGCTGTCAACGGCGAAATGCTCCGGTGTTACAAGAAATTAAATAATTGCATCCGCAATGTACACCCATTCATAGCCGCTACCGGTCGATAGTAGCATAGCTTCTGAAAGAAGCTGCTGCCTCTCGTTACAACCAACAAAATGCCAGCCATTTTCAATATGATCAAAGTTCCAGTAAAGCGTGAAAACCAAATCACGTATATCTTTCTAATTAAACACGATCTAAGAGTACCTGGCTAAAGAACAGTTTGCAGAATGAGCGCATGTACAACGGTGGCTTTTCACTTAACACACAAGACGAAAATTCTGTTGGAAGACTATCTAAATATCAGTAACGAGGAGACCGGGAAATCGACTGCGCAGGTGGTAACATAGGCGTAAATCTGCTTAACAAGCTAAATTCAAGCATTCTTCTCCTTCACATTCTAGCAACGGGCACACATCTGCGTAATGCATCTGCATTTGAGGAGCTGCTGTATGCAGATGGAACAGCATCCATATTGCACTTTTTGAGGTGTCCAGAGTTCTGTGTTGAAGAAGCTTAGCTGCTGCCTTCTTTTGTGCGCCAAGAAGGCAAAGAGTGTTTCTGACAACACACTGAACACTGTCGCAAGGTAACGACGAGCCCTCAGTTACAACCAGGTGTTCGCGGAAATACGGGTTTGTTCTCTCTTCAGAATGCACAGCAGTCACAAGAAAGTTTGACGTGTGGCTTCACCATAGGGAAATTAAAAGGAAAAGTCCTGTGGATCACCGTGCCGGCTGGACCATCCATCTCAAGCAGGCTTCAAGTTTTCTGAAGACTCATTGGCCTGAAGAGCTTGGCAATTGCATTTAAGGACATAAGCAGTAGTCGCAAGAGTTCTCAAAAGATTCTTTCGACAACGAGTCTGACCAGCCAAACACATGCCGTGACATTTGTGAGTTTATCTGCTCCATTTTAATACTGACCTCAAATCTATCGAGAGTGTGGATTAGAGTTGACCAGGTTTTAGAGGCTACATCCGTACATACGCTTATATATAGAATTCATCAATACACAGGCAGAGAGTGAAGTTTATCTGCTTTATTGTAACACTGGCCTCACCTCGACCGACAGTGTGGTTTAGAGCTAACCAGTTTTTAGAGTCTGCTTCAGTCACAAAGCAGGATAAGTTCATTTGAAATTCGCGCGCGGGTCGCAGTCTACAGAAATAGGCAGTTACACGCACGAACATGGAATTACAAGACCCATTTTTGAAGGGTGTTAACTAGCACCAAAGTATGCGTCTGTAAAATTGAATGTCAACATATTGACGTCAACTGGCTGATCAGACTAGTGCGTGTGTTTCTTCATGTGGAAAGAACTGAATCAGAAAGGATTCGATACCGAGGTACATACAGATAAATATGCAGAAAACAACGAGTGCTTGCATCTAGACATTTGGAGCATCCCCAGCTTGTGATTGTTCACACGGTAGCTGGGTAGAAGGAATGGTAAACACTCCACTGTGGAGCATTTGTGGCGGCGTTTGTGAGTTTTAATGCACTTTTTACGGAGGAAGTGACTTTTGTTCTTTTGAATGCAGAAGCCGACCTCACATTAATAATAATAATCAGATAAAACGCAGGACGTTGTTCGAACACTTCTATGTAATGACATGTGCCCCCCTGCGCGTCCAGTGTGCGCCGTTGCAAAGATGCCGACCTGACGTACGCAGCATATATCATTAGATAATTATATATATATATATATATATAATATATGTAGCGAAAAAACACAGGTGAGATCTTCTACGATTTACAGTATAAGTAAGTGTCATCTCTTTGATGTACGTTGCTGAGAGCATAAACGTCTCACACTTCGAGGAGGTGCACTGTTGTGTTTGTGTAGATACGTAAGAATCATTAGGTGAGGTCGCACATGCTTGTTTGCATGTTTGTCCACATATATATATACACGTATATGCATATATAGATATATATATATATATTGATATATAAATAGATAGATAGATAGATAGATACTTAGGCAAGCTGTAGAATTGTACCTGATCTTGCTTGTTACTCTCTTCATATTCGCCTGTCTGTTTATGTGACGCCGGCACACTCGCGTCCTCGTAAATATTCACTCACATACACACATGTATATATATATATATATATATTTATATTTTTTTACGCGTACAGCCGAATGGTACGCCTATGCTAGGCTCAAGTGGAAGATTCTATCTCTTGCTGTTTGAACAAAAAAATTGGCTTCTGCAGAAACTTGGTTGCCTCAGTATTACAAGATGGCTAAAAGAGATAAGATCCATTTCAAATCAGTATGTTATCAGCAGACAAGTACAGGCACAGCTACATCTTCGTCTATTTATCTACCCATCTACTTGTCTCTCTCTCTCTCTCCATATATATACATATATGGAGCCAAATACGCATATGCACACACACGTGTGGTGAAGATCGCACATAGAGCGCAAGATGAAATCTGGAAATTGTTGCTGTGCATTCCCACGTCGAAGAAACACAGGGAAGAACCTCTGCTGACTCTTCTGCAAACACATATCAAGGAATACGTATTAACAAAGATATAAATAGATGCATACTAAATAAATATACATATGTGTGTAGATTTACGCATACATATGTATAGTAGTATGCACAGATTGTCATGGCCATGTAGGTGTATTCTCTCGCGCACGGAGTATCTCACAGCGTATTTGGTTGTACTATACTGCATACGGTCATCCCTGTCGTCTCCTGATACATACGCTCCTATGGACTTGTGCGCGAGTGGATTTGTCTGTGCACACACCGAGGAAAAGAGGTGCTGTAGCGAACGCATTCTCCCGCTTTGCCGATACATCGTGAGAACGCATACATATACGTGCACATATAGGTAAGCATCCCTTCCGCCACCTACACACATTATCTATCTATCTATCTATGTATCTATCTACACACATGTATATGTCTTTTTTTTTTTTTTTCTCTCTCTCTCTCTCTCCATACATAATATATATATATATATCTGTATGTGTAGACGGACAAGAAGAGAGAGGCGAAAGCTTTTGAGGATGTAGCTATGGAGCTCGAGCACTTTTTTAAGACTCGAGTACACTTGATTTACATCAGAAGCCTAAGATGTGGGTATGTCTGAATGGAGCTTTCTCTAGGAACTTAAGAGGGGCTTTTCTATTTTTGTTCGTGAAATCTGGAAGAGCACGACGAATGCTCTTTTGTACTGGGAATTATGGAACCTTGAACTAAACATGAGTTATCACTCGATACATCCCTCGTGCCTCTTAGCAATATTCAAAAACTGCATCATCCTTTCTTCGCTGTCGTGGTTGCTGTATTACCTTCTATAAAACAACAGGCCTTCCCAGAAGGTTCGCAACATGGGCGCCTCTTTTTCCACATGAATGTTTGCTCGATTGTGTGTTATCGGTACTAACTGTTTCTCCAGTGACGCTGATTAATAAATCTTTTCCCTACAAGTGGTCTCCCAAAGTTGGAAGCAATTCCTTATTTGAAAGGCTGTTAGTCAAAACTGTTTGTCACCATCGAGAGAAGACACGTGAATAACAATTGCTATGGATAGACAAAATCCCGCATAGCAGATTTTCCGTTTCGTGTGTGGCTTTGTTGGTGTGACATCTTTCTACCTTGTTTATATATCCGTGTAGATGAGATTGCAATTTGTTTACATACACCGTGTTGGTATGATATCTTTGTAATTTGTTCGAATATTTTGGTCTCGAGCAAAGTAAACTGGTGCGTTTTTCCCCAAACACACTCGTTTATTCCACAAGTTCAGTTCCTCTTTGCTCGATGCCTGCCGCAAAAGCTGTCTTCGTTCGTTTACAGACTGGAGATAGGGCACCTGCAATTTGTGTGTGACTGCTGCATCTTTGGACGAGTGAGTCGAAGAGAAAATCTGCTTCTCTTCCGGAGAAGTGTTCTTTTTCCTTGTTCTCCTGTATTTCCAAAGAACTTTAGTTTTTCCCGGTTTCGTGCTATAAATTTCCCAGAATGTGCCTAGAGGGTTAATTAGTTCATCCCCTGCGTGTGTCTTCTGTCTCCCGAAGCCAAGCAGCTGATGCCGTATATTGACACACGTGATAGGATTTTCCTTCGTTTTCTGGTCAAATTTCCGATGCTCTCTGAGTTTGCTCTCTACGCAAGGCACCTTTTCAATCTCTCAGGAGGTGTCATGTATTCGTGCTGAAAACTGAAGTAATCTCCATGAGCCAGAAGACGTATTCCTTTTTGGAACTGAATCATGCTCTTTCACAAGTTTCAAAAGACGAAACAAGAAATATCATTCCAGCAACGTATACTTCACGCACTATATGTATATATATATTTACATATGTATATATCCCCTATATCTCCACATCACTATATCTCTATATCACACTATCACTGTATTCAAACGTCACTGTATATCTACATCACTATATCTCCATGTCACTATATTTCTATATCATTATATCTCTATATCACTATATTTCCATATCATTATATCTCTACATCACTATATTTCTAGAAATATCATTCCAGCAACGTATACTTCACGCACTATATGTATATATATATTACATATGTATATATCCCCTATATCTCCACATCACTATATCTCTATATCACACTATCACTGTATTCAAACGTCACTGTATATCTACATCACTATATCTCCATGTAACTATATTTCTATATCATTATATCTCTATATCACTATACTTCCATATCATTATATCTCTACATCACTATATTTCTATATCCTTACGTCTCTATACCACTACATATGTACATCACCATATATCTACGTCACTATATATCTACATCACACAGTCTCTATATCAATTTATCTCTATATTGAGTAGACTCCGGTGTCTGTAGATAGCTACAAAAAAACACATAGCTTCATCTTATGCCCCTGTATACATCTTCCCTCTTTATATAGCTATGTATATAATGGGGATGATAAATATATATATATATATAGGTAGGAGTTTCCCCTCTTTCAATGTCTTGTATATCCTTCGAAGCACGGGCATTATTACTATTGATGTCACTCTCTGCCTTCCCCCGCATACTGACACCGGTGACGTGGGCGGAGATCTTTATATTAAAGGAGAACTGTGTGTGCAAGCACGTCCAGCTGACTTCCAAGTCATGTTGTTGAATGCTGCAAATGTTTTTTTAAATTAAGTATGCAGGTGAACGTAGAGGCATATGTATCAGGGCAGGGATATATAGACACCAGCATCACTGAATATACACTTCTGCTTATAAAGACATACACTCAGAGTGTCTAAGTTGACTGTAATGCCAGAACATATATGTGCCTTGAGATTTCCTTTCCTGTCCTGTAATGTGTAACGTACATATATCTATATATATATATATATATATATACGTAGGTACATATGCAGTGGTGTAATATATTTCATTGTCCTCTGCGAAGATCTATATTCAAGTCAGTCGACCTGGTGCTTATATATTGAATAGAAATATAAGCAGGTCTTCCTCATACGAGTCACACAGATGGGTATTGAAAGAATACTTGGGAGTCACTTATTCGAGATTTCCTCTGGTGCAGGATTCAAACGATTTGACAGATAGTGCCTATACAAGCGGTGCTGCTGTTCTTGATGATGCTAGTCTTCCCTTTCAGAAGGTGTTTTGCCGCCCCTGGTGCTCCTGTGTCTGCTACTGCTATAGACCTACTCTGCTCCTGTTTCTCTTGCCGAGTGATGCCTTCCCACCCTGACTATCAATCCTGTTACTGCTGAGACTGCTGCTGCTCCTCCTGTGCTGCTGTTGCTGCTGCTGTTGCTGTTTTTGCTACTGCTGGTGTTGCTGCTGTTGCTGTTGCTGCTGTTGTTGCTGCTCGTGCTGCTTTCGCTGCTGTTGTTGTCGTTCATCGTTATGCTGTTCGTGGTGGTTCCGCTGCTGCTGGTTCCGACGACTGCTGCTGCTGCTGGTTGCTGCTGCTGCTGCTGCTGGTTGCTGCTACTGCTGCTGCTGGTTGCTGCTACTGCTGCTGGTGGTTGCTGCGGCAGCTGCTGTTGCTGCCGGTGATCTCGCGCGTCTATGCATGCGTCTTTTCTGGAACCTGCTGCTGCTGTGTGCATGCCCAAAAGGAGCGTTCATTTGCGGGAATAGTAGATGTCCAGAAAAGAAGCGAAAGAAGCTATAGGTATCCAATCGACTCTCTCTCCGGCGGTTGCTGCTGCTGTTGCTGCTGTCGCGGCTAGTTGTGCTGCTGCTCTTGCTAACGCTTCTGCTATCGGCGTTGCTGCTGCTGTTGCTGCTGCTGCTGCAGCATTTTGTTACTGTGATATATTTTTTTATTGCTGGTGCTGCATTTGGCGCCATTGTCTACGACTTTCTCTTTTTTCTCTTCTTCTTTTTCCTCATTTTGTCTCTTTCTTTTGATCTTTTTCGTCCTTTTTTTCCGCTGCTGTTGACGGTGGGTATGCACCAGCTGCAGTCACACAGCAGGTCGTCGTAGCAGCAGCCTGCTCAGAGGTCTACTAGAAGTACTTCAGACAGATCTCGTAGATTTCTGCTTCTTTGTGATAACGAAACATTTGCCTTCTCTACGAGTACGCAGCTGCGAGATGTGCGTGCCAACAGCTGCCGACTTCGGCTGCCGCAGCAGCAGCAGCAGCAACAGCAACAGCAACAGCAGCGACAACGGCAACAGCAGCGACATCAGCAACAGCAGCAACAACACCAACAGCAGCAACAACAGCAACAACACCAACAGCAGCAACAACAGCAACAACAGCAACAGCAGCAGCACCCAGAGCAACGGCAGCAATCACAGCAACCGCAACAACGTCAACAGCAACACAATCAACAGCAACATGCAGGTGGCCAGCGTGATGAGGAGAAGGACAAGAAGTGCATTGAGATTAGTCGACGGTGTTGCCGCCTCTCTGTGTTGTTCCACAACTTTTCGTCTTCTCCTTGCGTCTTCTGTCAAGAAAGATATTCATCGCTTAGCTATTCTTTGTGTTGCTGTTCTTCTGATGACTTGCTTCTTTTCCTCTCTTTTTCTGCTCGTCTTTGCTGTTGCTATGATCCTTGCGTCCCCTCGTACTGCTGCTGCTGCTGCAGTGTTTCCTACCATTGACCTGCAACTTGATGGACTTTCTTCTCTGTTTGCGTCCTTCTCTTCATGTGTTTCTTCTTCTTCTTTTCCCCCTGCCTTTCCTCTTTACACAGCAGCAACACTTTTTTCTCTTCTCTCTCTTCTCGTTTTCCCATTGTCTTTGTTCCGCGCTGCTGCTATTCCTTCTTCCTCACCTCGCAGACGTCTCGGTCGTTCCTATCCTTTTCTCAAAACAGCACCAACGCTTCGCTTTTGTCTTCTTCTTCTTCTTGGTGTTCGTTCTCTTCCCATTCTTCTTCATCTTTGTCCTCTTCCTTCCCCTCTTCTTCTCCTCCCTTCCTTCTTCTCCCCCTCTCTGTCTCATCTTCCCTTTCCGACTTCCTCCGACCCATCCTTCGCACCTCCTTTCTCTTCCTTATTCCTCTTTTCTCCCTCTTCTTTTTCTTCCTTCCTTACTTTAAACCGTTTTTCGTTGGGTATTCCTGTTGCGGCCGCCGCTGCTGCGCCGCCGGCGGGTCAGCGGGTGGTCTCGCCAGTGCCTCCAGTCGCGGTCGCAGGCCGGGGCGACCGCCAGGCACTCCCCACATTTGCTGCTTTGCATGAAGCAGCTTCAACCCCGGACTTCTCTACCTGGCTGCAAAAGGTCCGCAGGGAACTGCATGCGTGGCCTGAGCTCATGTTCCAAGAGCATCGCACATCTGCTCTCATTCAACTCGTCCTCGAGGTGACCTCCTCCTTCTGCTGAAGCACCAGCAGCAGCAGCAGCAATACTTTTCCTTCCTTTCTCTCTACCCTTCACATGAATAGTTTGTTTTTTTCTGCCTCTTCTACAAGAGCAACAACGCGAACAAGAACAGCTCTTTCTCTTCCTCCTGTCTCCCTTGTCTCTGTCCCACCGCTATCTCCTTTCCCTCTAGGAGACAGGCTGTTCTCTTTTGCGCCGTGTGACTTCAGGAGCCTCTCTCCACCTCTCCATGTATATTTTCCTGTCTCGTCTCACGTCTCTGTTGTCCGTGGTAACCCCTTTCTTCTCTCTACCAGCAGGAGACGAGACACACAAACATACCCACAGCAACACCAGCTGCTGTGGGAGACATCAGCATTCGATCTTCAGAAGACCTCTCCTATGTGTCTTTGTGTGTCTCTGTCTTCTCATCCTTTTATACTTGTCTACACAGATATGTATATATATATATATATGTATTTGAAGAGACGCTCTTTCATTCAGCAAAAACTGTAGAAGCTTTCCTTGTGTTCTTTTGGAATTTATTCTGAAAAGATATGTTTGGCGCGTGCATCTCAAATGTGGTGTCTACTGAGTGCTTTCTGTCTCCTGATTCCCCAGGTCGTCCTACATTCTCCATATTCCAAGCACATGCGTTACTGTCTGCTGCACTTGCCCCCCAACATGCAGGCTCTTCATATTCCTTTTACAAAGGGTTGGGGAAGCGACACTCTCGAGATGCATGCAGCAGCAGCAGCGCAGCAAAGAGCGATGCGAAGCGGCACAGGCATCGTTGCTCATGTGGGGACAGGCGCTGAACCCTGCATCGCTTTACGTGCAGATATGGACGCCTTGCCCATCTCCGAGAAGGTCCTCTCTTTCTTCTTCTTCTTCTTCTTCTTCTTTTTCTTTATCTTCTCCTTTATCTTTTTCTTTTTCTTTTTTGTTGTCGCTTTCTTTCGGTGGATGGAGGTGTCTGTGTCTGTCTTGAGCTGTGCACGTGGATGTCTGTGTTGCTGATGCTCAGCTGTTTATCCTTTCCTTTTCTTTTTCTCTTCCAACAGTCTTTTCTTCTTTTAATCACACTGCCCCTGAGGTGTATGTACACCTGAAATTCCAGAGCGAAACTCTATTTCTTTTTGGTAATATCCTGCCAAGCTAAGATTTCTTTGAACATCTGGTTATACACATTCTTCTGTTTCCAGAGAATGATTTCTCATGTCACTGCTTTCTCTCTCGTTCTCTTTTGCAGTACCTTCTTTCCTTCTGTCTTTGTCTAGATTTTTCCAGTTGCCTTATCATCGCATATCTGTAGCAGCAGTGACACCTCTCTGCCTTTTTTTCCTGTTCACCGCATGCAGCAGAAAAAAATTATACAAATCCTTTTTCGACGGATGTAAAGAAGGAAAACTTTGCTAGAACAAACCAATGGTTGCAGACCCATGATGCCCTCTCGATAATTCCACTGCCTCTTCACATATCAATACACATTTTCTTCTTCTTCTTCTTCCACTTCTACAATTTCATGAGAGGATGTCTCTCTCTGTCTCCTGCTGTATGCCGCTATACATAGACACAACTTTCTCTCTCTCTTTGCTTTACGTACAGCCTGGCAGCAACGTATTCTTCCCTCGGAATACCACTGCATGCACCTGGAATAACACTGCATGCGCGAGTGTGAAGACTCTTCAAAGAGGCGGGCATTCTCTGCTCTCTAAAGGGCGTATTTGACGTGGTGTTTGTACACTGCGGATCGTGTGATGAGGCTGATATTCTCTGCAAAGCGCATGTTTGAGGTGTCTATACACTGCGGATCATGTGAGGAGGCTGCTGACATTCTCTGCTCTTTGGAGGCATGCCTGGGGGGTATGTACACTACGAACCGTGTGATAAGGCTGCTGATATTCTCTGCCCGTTTGAAGTGCGTGTGTGAGGTATCTGTACACTGCGTAGAGGCCTACAGGATATCTGCGTTGAAAAGGATAATTTCATTGCTGCTGCAGGTGGATGTGCCTTTTCGATCTAAAAGAGAAAATTTGATGCATGCATGCGGCCACGATGTGCACGTGACGCTGCTTCTCGGAGCTGCTGCTCTTTTGAAAGCTATCGAACCTCAGCTCAAGGTAAACCTCTCGCAAAGACGCTTTTTTACCTTCTTTTTCTTTTCTTCCTTCTTCTTTCGTTTCTCTTCCTTCATCTTTTTCTTCTTTTTCACTCCTCGAAGAAGTCTTTGAAACGCAGAGGCACAGTCTCATTGAATGCTCTTACCCCCTCAAACACATATCCACAACACTTCTTATCTTTCTTTTTATCTTCCTATCATTTCTCTCTCTCTCTCTCTCTATAATATATATATATCTACCTGCCTCTCTCTATCTCTATCTCTCTCTCTCTCCATACATATATATATATATATATATATATATGTATATCTACCTCTCCCTCTCTCTATACATATATCTATCTACCTGTCTCTTTTTCAATATATAAGTTTCTATCTCTGTATACCCGTCTCTCTGTTTCTATCTCTGTGTTGCCTTTTTTTTTCTGTGGGTGTTTGTTGCATTCTAGTCTCTCCTTTTCTTTCCCTTTTGTGGGATTTTTTGCATTTTCTTTTTCTGTTGCATGATGTGCAGGGAACTGTGCGGTTGATCTTCCAACCCGCAGAAGAAGGAGGCGCAGGAGGGCGCTGCATGCGAGAGGAAGGCGTGCTGCAGTTGTTTCCTCCTGCACGTCTCGTCTTCGGGCATCACGTCGATCCCTCACTCCCCACGGGCGTCATCGCCACGCGCAAGGACGTCCTCATGGCAGGCGTCTCCAAGTGAGAACTTCTTTCCAGAGACACGAGGGAGACAGGAGGAGATTCGAGGGAGACAGGAGGAGATTCGAGGGAGACAGGAGGAGATTCGAGGGAGACAGGAGGAGATTCGAGGGAGACAGGAGGAGATTCGAGGGAGACAGGAGGAGATTCGAGGGAGACAGGAGGAGATTCGAGGGAGACAGGAGGAGATTCGAGGGAGACAGGAGGAGACACGTGGGCAACAGGCGACAGGGGGGAGACAGGAAGAAGGATAGAGGGGAGAGACAGGGAAAAGCAGAGACAAAGAGATAGGAGGGAGTGGGAGGAGACAGGAGACAAGGGGGAGACAGTAGAAAGAGATACGGTTGGAGATATAGGGAGGAGGACATCAAGGGCAGTGGGGGGTTCAATTGTCAAACGCAAAAAAGACGTCATGCTTTCTCACAGAAAAAGAGAAAAAAAGAATGTCAAGAAAAAAGAAAGACACAAAGAAATGTAGACATATATATATATATATATATATATATATATATATATATATATATATGTATAAGTATGTATTGGTCTGAGTGAGAACGTTTGCTGCGAAGGGGTTAATGGGCGTTGTTTTTCGATTAACATGAAGCAAACTCTCCTTTCTCTTCTCTTTCTCTCTTCCTCGTTCTTTCTCTCCTTAAATCGATATATATCTCCTTTCTCTTTTTCTCCTTTTCAAAAGAGACTGATCTAATTCTTCCCTTCTGCAAGGGACTGCCACCACCGTAGCAGCATCAGCAGAAGCAACAGCAGCAGCAGCAGCAAAGTGAGCAGCAGCAGCAGCAGCACAGTGAGCAGCAGCAGCAGCAGCTGTAAAGTGGGGATGTGAGGGCGTTGAATGGAGGCGAGTTGCAGGGCAGGAGATTTGTACGAGCGATGCTCTCTTTGATTTTTGCATGCAAAAGATCCTTCTCAAATGAGAAGAAAGACTCTCTTTCTCTCTTTCCCTGAAGGAAATCTCCAACTTTCTCATCCCCCATCTAACATTTGTCTGCACCTGTCTCTCTCTATCTTTCCTCTCCATCACCCTCGAAGTGCTGCTGCTGCTGCAGGCGCAACGGGCCTCTCTTCATCGCTGTCGGATGAGGCGTACACATCATTCTGCTCCTGTGGGATGTTACTGCTTTAGCTGCTATTGCTGCTACTGCTACTGTTGCACATACTATTGCTGCTGCTGGTAGTGCTGCTGCCGCTTCAACTGCTGCTGCTGCTTCTTCAACTGCTGCTGCTGCTGTTACTGCTGCTGGTGCTGCTTTTGGTGGGATGATCCTGCTGCTGCTGCTTCTGCTGCTGCTGCTGCTTCTCCCCCTGCTGCTGTTGTTGCTGCTGCTAGTGCTGCTGCTGGGGTGCTACTGCTGTTGCTGCTGGTTCTACTCCTGCTGCTGATGATGATGTGCTGCTGTGGGATATGCATGTGATGGAATTGGCTGCAGCTTCACGATTGAAATTGAAGGGAAAGGAGGGCATGCGGGATATCCCAACCGCGCAATCGATGCGGCTCCTGCTGTTGCTGCCCTGCTGCAAGGCATCTACGCTATCGGCAGCAGAGAAGTTGCTTTTGATCAAGCACACGCTGGTCTCATCACTGTCACAAAGATACACGTACATCACTGATTCTCTTCTTCTTCTTCTTCTCTCTTTCTATCGATACACATACGTATATACATACATATATATATATATATATATATATAGAGAGAGAGAGAGAGAGAGAGAGAGAGAGAGATGTATAATTGTAGATGATGTGTAGTCGCAGACGCCGACTCGTCTCCGGCCTTCTTCTTCTGCCTCTTCATAATATCTAATATATATCATCTCGTGTATATAAATAATCTAGAGAATCTCTTGATAACCTAATATGATAATATACGATATCTTATTGTAATATGATATATAGAATGTATAAACAATAATATAATATATGGTATAGTTGATATATCTATAAAAAAGTGTTTGAAAGATATATATATATATATATATATATATATATATATATATATATATATATATATATATATATATATAGTTGTATGTATATATAAGTGTCTGTTGGGTCTCGTCTCCCTCTTTCTCTTCTCTCTATAGAGGCCTCCCATGTAGATATATGTATATATATATATATTACATGTATGTAGAGAGAGAAAGATAGTGGAGATAGAGAGGTAAAGAGAGTGAGGTAGAGAAAGTGGAAAAAGATAGAGACATCTGTTTATCTCGCTCTTACTATACGTGTCTTTCTCTCCGTATTACTGTTTCCTTCTGTCTCCTCCTCTACGTCTTCCAGTGGGTGTCTCTCCACACATAAAACTCTCTATCTATTTCTCACTATATCATCTCTCAAATATATATATATATATATATGTCTGTTTCTTTCTATCTCCTATCTCTTATTATTTCTCTCTCTCTATTGGTTTCTCTCATTTTCTTTTTCTCTCTCTATATATCTCTATATCTTTGTCCCCCTGCCGTTGTGTACGCCTATCAGCGCCTTCCAGGGTGTCCAGGGACGATGCGGCGATGGTTTTGATTAGTTTCTTTTCCCCTCCTTTCTCTTTTTCTTCTTCTTTCTTTCTGCCTCTTCTCTTTCTTTGTCTTTCTCTTTTCTCTAGGGCGGGGCGGCTTTGAATGTCATTCCCCCTGCCTACGAACTCGGAGGAACGATAAGAGCGCTATCTTCAGAGAAGTTGCTTTATTTGGAGACACGACTGCAGCAGCTCGCCGAACATACTGCTGCTGCCTTTCGGTGAGGAGAAGAAGAAAAAGAACAAGAAGAAGAAGAAAAAGAAGAAGAAGAAAGACAAGAATATCTGCTTCTTTTCTTCCTTTCTGCCCGCATGCTCTACTGCTGTATGCAGTGGCTCTCTTTCTCTCTCTCTCTCTCTGCTTTCTCTCGTTTCATGCATCATATTTTTGCTGCTGCTGCTGTGAAGAAGAAGAAAAGAAGAAGAGGAAGAAGAAAGGAGAAGAGGAAGTCGTGAAAAAATGAAGCGTCTGCCTGCGTAGATGCATGCACCGTGTGGAGACGGAGACAGCAGATCAGCACGGCAGACAGAGACAGCAAGTTCCTCCCGACTACCATCCTTCCAACATGAGGGACAGAGATACAGAGACAGGGAGACAGAAATACGGAGACAGGGAGACAGAGATACGGAGACAGGGAGACAGGGAGGCGGAGACACAGAGACAGGGAAACAGGGAGGCAGAGATACGGAGACAGGGAAGCAGGGAGACAGTTACATATATATGTATATATGTATATATATATATGTATATACGTCACTTTCTCTGTGTATATAAATTTTCTCTCTACATATCTGTCTACGTAGAGTTCTCTCTTTCTCTGTATGTGTATATGTACGCACGTATATGCATCTACTTCTACATACGCTTACCTCTTTGACATCAAAAAGAGAGGAAAAGTTCATTGAGAAGGAACACTGTAAAAGCAAAGCCTGTGAATCGCTTTCTCTCTACATCTACCGTTCTTATCTCTCTCTACGTATGTAGGTAATCCCTTCTCTCTCTCTCTCTCTCTTTCTCTCTCTACGTTTACATATATAAACATATATATATATATATATATGTATATATATGTGGACTCTCTCATTCTTTCAAATATTTTTTTCTATATGTCTGGCTCAGTGTATATTTATCTCTCTATCTCTCTCCATATATATGTATAAAACCGTCTTTCTCTCTGTATATATATTTCAATCTCTATATATCTCTTCGTGTATATATATTTATATATCATGTCTCTATATATCCCTATCTATAAGTATCTCTTTGTATATATATATATATATATATATATATATATATTTTTTTTCTTCTTTCTTTCTTTCTTTCTATATATTTTTCTTTCTATCTTTGTTGATATATATGAAATGAAATTTAAGAAAAATTTGCTGCTGCTCCTGCTGGTGCTGCTTTTGTGCAGATGCTCCTGTCGCGTGCGACTGAGCCCACGTAAATACCCCCCGGTGCTGAACGACCCTCCAACAACCGAATTCTACCAGCGGGTATACCTCTTCTTCCTCTTTCTCCTCTTCTTCTTCTTCCTCTTCTTCTTCTTTCTCTTTTTTTTTTCCTTTTCCTTGTGTGTAGGTGATGAGTGATCGCTGAGAAGCGCTTCTTCTTGCGCATGCGATCTCACGTATGAAGTGGGTTTTTTTGTCTTCTGCGACGCAAAAATAGGAGGGAACCGTTTTTCTTTTTTACGCAGCAGCTCACCATTGTCTCTCGATGACATGCATGCATGTCTCTCTATTATATGCATGCATGTCTTTCTCTCGATGGAAAATCAGCTGTACGACCTGCCGAACGACCTACGGAGACTAATATACACGTATCTCTATATCCATGTAAATCTGGAGCTGCTGTCTATTTATATATCCATATCTACCTAAATATACCTATATCTACTTATATATACGCATATATGTTGCTGTCTCTCGATACATGCGTTTGTCTCTTTATATACATTCATATATTTCTCTCTCTCTCTCTCTTTTTCTCTCTCTCTCTCTCTCTCTCTATATATATATATATATATGTGTTTGTCCCTCTGCTTGCTCGTGGAGTTGCTGTAGAGAGGAGGAGGAAGACAAGTGGATATAGAAATTTTCTTTTTTGTTTCTTCTGCGTGTCGACCTCCGTAGCGCATCTGCAGTTCCATTAGCTTTGTCCTCTCTCTCCTGCAACCCATCATGCAACGAAAGTACACATATATACATATATATATGTAGATGAAGAAAGGTGAATGCAAGAGAAAGGTGAAGACAGGGAAATGAAAGAGACGTTCAGGGTTCGCGTGGGAACATTCTTTTCTGCTCCCCTGCGAAGCAACCTCTTCTGCTGTATGCGATATGGAGAAGCGTATTCTCTTAATAGACAACTTGCTGTTTTTATGGTTTTCCCAAAACTTTTTCTTCTCATGAACAAACGCCCATGAACAGCAGAAACAGTTTCTATTTCTTCTTCACCTCTCTCTTTATAGTCAACAATGCATGCACCACACCTGCATTACGCTATCCCTCCTGCTGCTCTCCCTACTGCTGCTGCTCTCCCCCCGGCTGCTGCTGTCCCCCCCCCTCCTGCTGATGCGTGTGCTGCTGCTGCTGCTGTTCTACTGCGTGCTGCTACTGCTTTTGTTTCTCCTCCTCCTGCAGTCCCTCCTGCTGCTGCTGATGTCCGTCGTGCTGCTGTCCCTCCTGCTGTTTCTCTTCCTTCTTTTTCTGCTGTCCCTCCTGCTGCCGCTGTTGTTTTTCCTCCTGCTGTTGCTCTTCCTTCTGCTGCTGCTGCTGGTTCTGCTGGTGCTGCAGTTGTTGAGAGCTCGAGGTGCTGCTGCTGCTGCTGCTGTTGCATGCGTTTGCATGCGCGCAGGTGATGGCGCATGCATCTGCCTCTGGGAAAGTCGAAGAGTCAGCGATTCACATGGGAGGAGAAGATTTTGCATTTTATTTACAAGAGCTCCCGGGAACGTTTGCATTTATTGGTGTGGGGTGAGGCATCTTTTTCTTTCCGACTATCTCTGAAACGCAACAATCCCCTATTTGCAGCTCCCTTTAAAAGCAACGTTCAAAGCGAGAGATATAGAGATATAATGGAGAGACCGTCAAAGAAATAGAGAGGGAGAAAGAAAGAGACAAAAAGATCGTAGTGGAAAGAAATTGTGTCTTTCTTTGATCTGCATTTCTATCTACTCATCTCCTTGCTCATCTGTCTACCTCTCTGCCTGTCGATCCATACATATATGTCTATATCAGTAATTCTCTATATGTGTATATATATCTATATGTATGTATATATAGATATCTATATGTGTATGTATACCTATATGTATAATATATATCTATATGTATGTATATATAGATATCTATATGTGTACATATGTCTATATATATATATATATATGTCTATATCTATATTTATATATATTCACTATCTATGTATCTATATCTGTCTATTTCTATACCTATATATATATATGTGTATGTATGTCTCTTTCTCTCTTTCCATGTGTATATATATATATTTATTTCTCTTTCTTTCTCTCGTTTTAGTGCTCACTTCGGGAGAGATGTTATCTTTACCTCTCTCGGTTTTGATTTTTATTTATACGACGAATTAGCATCTCTCTCTGTATCAAATGAAGAAGACGCACAGAAGAGACCGAGCGAAACCAATCTCCTCACCTCTTTTCCTCTCTTCTCTCTTTCTCTCTCTCTCTTCTTCTTTCTTTCTCGTTCTCTCTTCTTCTTTCTTTCTCTTTCTTTCTTTCTTCTCTTTCTCTGTCTCTTTCTCCTTCAACTTCTTTTCTTTCGCGTAGAAAGTGCATTTTCCTTCCCTTTGCGTCTAAGTGCATGCATGCAAAGGCGAGGAAAACTTGTATTCTGAAACACATGCCTTTGGAGAGGGAAAGATCGCTTTATAGGAGTAAACACTGCAGTTAAATCGATGTCTTTCCGAGAATCACAGAGAGAGATGCATGCGCTAGTTGTGCATGCGTGGACACCCCTCTCTTTATGTTTCTAAACTGAGAGAACTGCAAATCGATGTAGCTACATTGAACTGAAGAGAAAGTGAATATGAATTATATGTACACACAGAGCCACAGAGGGAAAGAAATATCTATTATACAAATCTCTACTTGTCTATCTATATATCTATCCATATCTCTCTCTCTCTCTCTCTCTCTCTCTCTCTATATATATATATATATATATATATATATATATATATGTATACATGCGTAAGTGTAAGGACAGGTAGAGATCTGTACAGATAGAGAGAGAAATGTATCATGTATCTGTTTATCTCTATATCTGTGTGTATTTCTATATTGTGCGTTTCTTTTTGTCTCTCTGTATATGTATTTATCTATGTGTATATCTGTCCAGAAACGTGGATGTAAAGAGAGATAACTCTCTTTACGACGCATATATAAAGACAGTCTTGGGTGTGAAGAAAATGTGGAGGGAAAAGAGTACTGTCTTCAGAGACAAACATGGAAACATGGTCTTTCGTAGACCTGCATGCACTTCTTCGCGGTGTACGTACACCGCAACGTGTGTTTGTTTTTAGGAGCGGAGCTCAGGTGCCAGGGCAGCCTCGAAGCGATTACTCTCTTCACAGCGACATGTTTGCTGTGGATGAGAGGGTATTAACATATGGAGCAGCAGTAGAGGCCTATCTCGCTCTGGAAGCTTTGCAGCACGTGCAGGAAGCAGAAAAACAGAAGGGAGAAGCAGCAGCAGCACTGTCTGCAGCGCATGCAGCGGCAGCAGCGGCACAGGCAGCAGCAGCAGCAGCGGCCCGGGCAGTCGAAGAAGAATCCGCAGCAGCAGAGCGCAGGAGAGAGAGCCTCTCAGAGAAAAGGCGACGTGCTGCTACTGCTGCTGCTGCTGAGGGAAGAAACAAAGAAACAGAAGAAGAAGGTTCAACAGATGCAGCAGCAGCAACTGCTGTCTCCTCTCTCTTCTTCTCTTCCACTGCTTCTGCAGCAACAGCAAGCGACGATGCCGCAGCAGCAGCAATAAGCGACGATGCAGCAGCAGGAGGAGTACCAGCAAACACTACGCGAAGAGGAGAAGAGGAAGAAGAAACAAAGAGAAGACTGACAGAAGCTGCAGCACGAGATAGCAGAGGAGGAGAAGAAGAAAAACGACTTTCGAAGGAAAAGCAAATGCTGCTGCTCCTGCTGCACTCAAACAAAACTCTTTTTCACATGTCGATGAACTCTAATGCAACTCGTCTTCCCACAGAAGACACCAAACGCAGAAGAGATATTCACCAAAAATCTACCTACCTTGTAAAGACAAATTTACACAGAATTATATAAAACTATGTGTGGAGATATGTGTATATATAAAAATCAATAGGTACTGCACGAAACATATGTATACATGTGTATGTGTATATATATGAATACGTACGGCAGAATATATATATATATATATATATATATGAGTATGTACTCTGCGATTACATTCGATATATTTGCAACAGAGAAAGTCACATTATGAAGAATAAATCTGTTTCAAATATTTCTGCGAAATCCATACGAAGATACTCGTCTCCACGCAAATACATATATATATATATATATATATATATATATATATATATATATATATATATATATATATATATATATGTAAAAGCTTAAGAGAGTTTGCGGATATGAGAGTCATTGTTTTGTGGGTGACTGCTGCTGCTGGCGATAGAGTCGCCGCAGGAACAGGCTTTCTTCGTTTGGAGGAAGCAGCAGAGGTTCTGCTCTACTTCAAAAAGAAAGGAAAAATACATGAATATGATAGATGAAAATAGACATTATCTGTGCGAGAAGCAGATGTTTACATATCTAGACATGTAGTAATAGGTCTATATATTAAATGCAAGATACAGGCGACAGAGAGGGAGAGACTATGTGTTCTTCATAATAAATGTATATATATATATATACATATATATGCAACAAAACAGCTGTTTTAGATAGAAGGCAGTCGCGTTTCGTCTACATCTTCACTTCACGCGATCTTTGCTCCCCTCTTTCGAAATAGCTAAATCTTGGACTTGTGGATATGAGCATCTAGATAGAGGAGGTATCTCTCTCTATCGGTGTATACACGTAGTGGAGGAGGTTCCATCTTCTTACTCTTCAGAGAGATATATATGAATGCAGTACTAGTAGTAGTGGCCTTTACATAGATATATATCTCTTTCAAAAATAGTTGTTTCTCTTCTTATTGATAGGGACACACACCACCACGTACACCACGCTGCATATGTCTATATCTGTTCACCTGTTTAAACATTTCCGTTTCCTTTTGACCATTTTGAAATTTACCTGCTTCTCTACGCGCTTGGCGCGATAGAGCATATGAGAGAAGGAGATTAAGACCACACGCACGTGTATTTGTTTGTATAGAGAGGTTTTTTGAACGGGGAATCTCTTCTTGTTCGTGAAGCTTGAATAAAAGACAGTGTGTCTAGTGAAGAGAGGAAGTTACAAATCTCCTCTTGGGAACCCTAAGTAAAGCTGACCTCACGCTGTGATAAAAAGGCACATGCGGAGCATACACCGAAGAATAAATCTACGTACTTGTCTCTCCAGTTATGCTCCACTTATAACTGGAGTATTGCTCGGGTAGGGGGATGCTATAGATGTATAGATATACACAAATACAGTTACAGCGATAGAGACGCATAGATGGGGGAAATCTCTCTCTGTATGTACATATATGCGTAACATATGCATATATATATATATATATATATATATATACAAAAGAAGGTATAGCAATAAATGCGCATAGGTATATATCTCTATATAATAATATGGGTAATAGACGTATATATATATATATATATATCTATATTTATATATATATATATATATGAGGATTTTTAGGTAGGCGCATGTAGTTTCTGGGAGAGCTAGGTGGAAACGTGGGGATCTCTGAATACATCGATGTCGTTTTTTGGAACGGTCGGCGTACGTAATTTACGGGGACAGGCCTTAGGGTAGTCAACATATATTAATACAGATACCCTGTATATTTTATACCAATACAGAACAGTGTCTATTTCCAAAAACAGGTACAATGTTTATCTTACATCGATACAGGTTGAATATATTACAGAGAGATATGAATATGTAGGCTTCGCAAGTGGAAGTCACCACCTCCTACGGCATTACTCGATATGTAACTTCCGCAGGAACTCAGCATGTGGAGCAGGGAAACATTCCCCTTCTCAGAGGAAAGTTATATCTATCGTGCAGAAGAGTTTCGAATACGACACGCACGGTTCTGTTGATGTGGTGCTCCGAATACAGTCCGAGTGCCGCCGAGAATCCTGCGAAGAAATCTCACTTTTTAACACAGAAGAAGAGTTTTTCGAAATTTGAGAGATACGCATGCAAGTTAGTGACTATTCACAAGTGTACAGCATTCAAAATTTCAAGTAAATATATATTTAACAATGTAGACGAGGTCAGTGGTGTGCGCGCTCCTCCTGTAGACATGCGGAAGTACACATATATGTAAGACGCTCAAGATTATGAATGCAAATACCTAATTGTCTTTAACATGTAACATAGATATGGCAGAGAAGACAAGCGATAATATGGATACCGCGAAACTTCCTTGTTTACCGCACTAATGACACTCTAGAAACAGCTATTAATGCATTAACGACAATAGTGTGGATGGTCTTCGGTTCCTTCGCTCGCGGGCTCGTCCACGGGTGGCTGACACGATACCAGTGAAATGACTTTTCTACCGCGCGAAACGAAGAAATGCACACAACGACGGTGCAGATCCACTGATACCCGAACTACCGCCCGATTACGTGCTGCAGCTTCGCGTGCACACCTGGAAATATATATATGTATATATATATCTCGCCGCGTGCCTCACATAGTCAAAACCTATAAATAGTTAAAGCCGTGAAAAAATTGGTAAAGTGATTATTCTCCCTGTACTGCGAGCAGCCTCTACCAAAGACTGAAAAGAAGGGACTTGGACACCACAAGGTTATAACGCAGCTCGCGAGCCCACTAGACAAGAACTTCATGTACGAAGCCTCATGCTAAAATGGTTGTTTCACTTAGACAGGACGAGCTAACAATAGACTTATGCAGCAAATGCTTGTTAGAGACAGAAATTTTGGACAGACAGTTCTTGTCCACCAACAGCCTTTTATCTCGCCTCTGCCCTACTCCGCTGACTAGTCGGCTGTCAAGCACACCAATACGAAGAAGCATATCTCTCCCAGCGTACCCGCTTCTGGTGCAGACCAAAAAAATGTTTTTCTGTACTTATTCCCATACTGGAGAAGTGCTCTATAGGACTTAAGGACAGATATGTATTGAGGAAGAGAAATTTTCGAGGTCACGTGGTTGCGCTGGAGTAGAGGTGCGTTTAGCCGACGCAGATAAATGTGTTTTCGCGTATGATGCAGTGCCATAATACTATGTTGGAGTGCCCTTCTATAAGGGAGTGTTGTTTTTCCAGCGTTTACAAACTTCGGAGTACGCATTTGATAAACCACCTGGACTATTTCAGTGGCTATGCGGCGAGCTTTGAAAATGCGTCGCGCCATTCAGTGTATTTTTATTGTCTCTTTTCGAAAGAAAGAGGGACAGAACAATGGATACAGAATTACATGTTCGCATTACGATCTGCAATGAGATACGACAGATCAGTGGGCACGTAGCTAAGTCCATGTTCATCCGTATGCTTTCATGAGTGAAGGTGGCTACACGAATTTAGACCCCTGTTGACATACACGCACGTGCTTACGTAACCTTTTCAGGGAGACAAATACAGGCACATGGAGACATTCAGATGATTGGTGTATGTGCGGGTAGACGAAAGGCTGATCTGTACAGGTGGACTAGATAGACATATTCCCCGAAGTATGGAAACGCGGGACCAACAGGGCTTATCAGCAACCGATATTGAAGCGAACGTGCGCCTGGAAGGGGGCTTCCTCCTGTGCTCTAGAAGGTACGAGAGTGACTTGCAATTTGCCCGAGGTTGCTTCTCGTGCTCTTAATCCAGCGCCTTCGTGACTGTGGTCAACCGAAACCGGAATCGAAGTCAGAGAGGTGAATCAACTGCTCTCAGATTGTTTCCATCTCTTTTCGGAATGATTACTGGTGGACCGACGCACCGTGATCCAAGCGTGAGTGTGTCTCAATAAACAGACTTACACGGTTAAATGTTCTGTCTGCCGGTTTCAACTTGAAAAACCCTGTAGTGAGCGGTTACCTTCAGAAGCCAGGAGTGGGTGTCAAAGATGGGGTGGTAACTTATGGTCGAAACATTGTACGCTGGTAGTGGTCGAAGTGCATTCTCTGTACTGTGTTAATATGCAGATATGTAGTTGTGTTTCGCTACTGATGCGCATGCCCAGGGCTTGCTTTACATTAGCTTGTACCCTCACACTTACATAGACCTGGTTGCCAGTCTGAAAACACATTTGTTCAATCGAAGATCTCGTGCAACATCTCTCAAACGGTTGATAAAGCGCGTGTTGTTTGATACGCACACTGTCCTATGAAACGTCCCCGGTGAGCGTACACCGCTGTAATCACATGGTTGAAACTTCAGCGGCATCGTTGCTCTTAATTGTAATAGGAAGTTCCCATGCAAAAACCAAAGCTCACACAGTGGAGCAAGTGGCGGCGCCCGCATCACATTTCTGGCCGGTCCGGCCAGGAATAAATATCAGCATGACCACGTAGGCAGAGTAACATTACCTATGCATTGCCGTTTGCAAGCTAGGAGTGAGTTTTTTTTCGTTCCAAACACCGTGCTTAGAAGCAGTGTAAAGCACTGTGGACACGCAGACTATTCATTATCGTGAAGTGGAGTTCTTCTACGTAGAGGCGGGAACATATGCATTTTTTTGTGACTGAGGAGATCAGTCACTTGTGATTGTGGCTTTGTTCTACGATTTCGGCCGGACACGGATACTCCGTGAGATACACTGGAGCGTAGATACACCTGCTATCGAAGCGTTCATGAACCGTCTTCCTTGATCTACGACAGCGATTTACACACTACCTTGTTTCTCCCCTGTACACCTTAACAAATTGGGTTCCTGATGGGCGTCGCCATACACGCTTTTGAGGGAATTTGTATATGGAATAGATCAGGCTAGATCCACTGCTCGCCCTCGTGCCCACTAATTTCCAAAACAGGCATAACCAATAATGGTTTAGGATATCCACCTACGTGCCTGAATAATCAGCGCCGGTTGTCGCACGTGTAAAAGTGCTGTGAACAACTTACTCTCTCCTCCTGCCCGGGTGAAACATGAAGGACTGGGCGGTCAAAACATGGTTGGCGCCTAAAACGTACACTTTCTTGCGTTGCTAGAGGATTGCAGCAGCCTGAAACAACGCAGCAGGAAGCAGACAGTTCTCTGGTGAAGATCTCGCCCCTGCATTCATCCGCACTGGTGTAGTCTACGACATAATCGGAAAGGGACGAAAGGGAATCATTTCTGAAATACCGACGGGAGGACGTGGTTGCACAGCAAATGTAGTTGGCTGGGTAGGCTAGCCGATAATGCTCCCGGTGGGGATCGAACCCACGACTTTCGGCTCATAAGACCGACGCTCTAACCAACTGAGCTACGGGGGCACGGATTCTTAAAGATCGCGTTTGCAATATTCAAAAACACCTCTGCAGACAAGTTTCGCTGGATTCACGTGGCATTTGGGGGCTTCCCCAAGAGTGTAATTAGTATACCGTCTGCAACAACTCCTAGTTTTTAGAGGGTGAACATGACACACACGAAGGCTTCCCTTTGTAAGACGCTACGCCCGGCGTTTCCCCAGCAGGAGCTGGCAGTTGGGATCAAGAAGAAGTTGCGTCCGAAATCAGTTGCGACACGTTCCGCCTGAGAACCATTTGACAATGGAGCACCGAAGGCGTCTGTGTTGATTTCGAATCTATGCTTACCTCCATACGGAAAATACGGCAAGATCAATTGCTCACCCCTCTCAATCAGTCCTTGTTGGCATCCGCTTTTGTGGCACAGACTGGAGCTAGTGCTATTCGCAGAAGTATCTTCCTCTACTGTAAAATGGTGAAGTACCATTGCACTGACAGGATGGTGCAGAAGCTGTGGAAGCAGGTAGAGCATCTATCTCTGTCCGCTGTAAGGAGCGATACTGAGTACAGTTGAGTTTTTGTGGAAAAGTAAATCTTGCGTCCATATTCCTCTGCTTCCTTCTTACCTGACCACATTACACACTGAGGAAAGTGTCAGATAAAATCTCAAAGGATGTACATGTAGTATGCCTCTCGTAAATCTCCTTTCCTTTAAAAGTGCAACAACGCAGATGGAGGGAAAGAAAAAACAGCACAAGGCGAATGAATCCGACTCTAACAATAAGCGACTTACTTGCCATTGCTATTGACAGAGTGCAACGGAAGGTGACCGTAACATACTCTGATTTCAAAGCGTTGACGTATGTGAAGAGGATGGAGCAATGGTGTGCATCTCTATTAGGCTTTCATCATCAGCAGGGGAGTGATAAGGCTCCATTGATACGCCTGAAGCGCATGTTGGCAACGTAGAACTTATTGGAGTTGAGGCAGTAAAGTAAATAGACTGTGCACTGCGTTGCACTAGTGTAAATGTCTCCACTGTCGTTGCCCTC